>JASDQU010738275.1:209190-222423 GCA_032191745.1 Picea mariana
TTCTTAATTTCTATGTGTAGTCCAGACAAGTAGTGCTTCATTATGCGTGGTGAGAAGCTGGCCTTCACTGCGATGGAGGATGTTTATTTTCAGACTGGGCTTCCTTTTTGGGGAACCCCATTATCGATGGAGCCCGTTCTACATGGGCATGGACAGTTGGTTGTCTTAGCCCGGAGGTATTGTACGAGGGAGAACTATATGTCGAGCTTCATGGTGAGTATTGGGGCAATGGATTCCCTTGTTCATTGTTGCATGGAAGCGATGGTTGTGAGATTCTATGGGTCTCTTGCGACTCAGCGGATCAGTGGGTGTCAGCCAAGGATTATGGAGAGAGCGTTGGGGGGTGAGCATTTCTCCTTGGGTTTGATGTCACATGACAAGATGGTGGGGAAACTCAATAGGTGTTGAGATGTGGACTTAGTGGAGCTTGCGTTTGGGTCCATCTTGGTATCATGGTTCTTGGAGAGGGTGCCTATGTTGTGCCCTAGAGTGCTTTTGGACACACTAGGTGTGCGAGAGTCGCGACTAAGGTGGTGGGTGATGATTTTGGTTCACCATGGTGGTGGGGAGGGGGGCCATTACCTTATGGACGAGGATGCATGGGTGTGGCATCAAATTCCACAGATTATCCTCCAGTTTTCATATAGTGAGGTGGACTTTCAGGGGGACCCAGACATGGTGTTACCTCCTGGAGAGGTGCTCGATCGAAGAGGTATGTTGATTTATTTGTTTCGATGGTTTGAAATTGAGATAGTATAGCATGTATTTTATGTATGGATGGATGTTGATGTTATCATTTGTTTGTGATTTTTTCATATGTGGGGCCTCGTGGGCATGAGGTGGAGTTGATTAGGGAACCGACTCGTCAGGGGCCAGTGAGACCACCGCAGGGAGAGATGCGGGAAGGGGAGAGATGGCGACGGGGGGATTCTGGGGCAAGGCCCATTGATGATGAGAGAGTAGCCAGGAGATGTAGCTATGATGACCCTGGTGCAGGGCTATCACATGTTCCTCCAGCTAGGGTCAGAGGAGAGTTTGAGGATTTTTTTCACTGATTAGAGGTGGTGCCTCAAGGGGTTCTCGAGGGTATGTGGGTGTGCATATAGGATGAGGGGATCCTGGGGCAATGTATTGGTATTCTGGCGGAGTCACAAACACTGATCTGCAGGACAACAAGTTGGGAATCTAGTAAGATGCTAAGGTGACGAATATGGAAGCTACTGGCCTCGGTGAGGATGCCAATGACGGTTATGTATTTTTCTTGGTTGTTGGTAGCTGAGCCCAGACATATGCCGCTGGAGTGGAGCAGTTCATGCGAGGGGGTATAGAGGGCCCAAGCGGTCGAAGCGAGATTCTGTATCAAACGGATATCTGCGTCGGCATAACCTATGTGGAAGGTCGATGGAGGAGGCATCTGTCAATAAAACCAATCATGGATTAGACACATGATAGGGAAAAAGAAGACTAAAAACTCTACAAAAAAGAAAAAGCTTAGTGTAGCATGGCTATGCTCAGGCATAATTTTTTTTTAAGTAGAACCCGTTGACGGGTTCCTTAAGGGGGTGGTCTTTGGGGGAGGCCAGGATGTATGTGCCTTTAGTGAGGCAATGATGGATGATGTAAGGTCCATGCCATAATGACTCAAACTTTCCATGGCCGAAGGTATCATGGGAGATATCATAAGCATGGATGAGGTTGCCTTCGTTGAACGATCGAAGGTTGACATGGAAATAAAAGGTGGCCTTCGATCATTTTTTGGCTACCTCATTGTTCTATAATGAAGACCGACAGTCTTCATCTAGCAAATATAAGTTTATAAAATGTTTCTCCATCAAAGAAGTGTCGGGTAATAGCTCAATAGCAGTGTGTAATGTGGGGATTTTGCATGAAATGGGGAGAGTGGCCTCGACCCCATGGTCTAGATGAAATGGTGTGAAACCAGTGGCAGTTTTAACTGTCGTGCAATAAGCCCACAGTGCAGAAAACAACATAAGGTGCCAATTGGTCTTATGTTTGTTTACAGTCATTGAAACATGGTCTTGAGAACCTTATTGACTACCTCTACCTGTTCGTTGGACCGAGGGTAGTATAGGGAAGAGAAATTGTGGGAGAAGCCTAACCTAGAGGAGAGTTCGACAAAAATCTCATTCTTGAAGTGTTTCCCGTGATTGGAGACTAACTTTAGGGGGACTCCAAAGTGGGAGATGACATGGTTAAAGAAACAATGCGTTGCAGTGTCAATGGTTTTGTTAAAGGTGGGCATGGCTTCATCCCATTTGGTAAAATAATTGACTACTACGACGATGTATTTGTGTCCATTGCTAGATGGAGGGTTGCAAGTCATCAAGTCTATGACCCATTTGAAAAGGGGGCCTGCAGTAATTATTGGGTGGAGAAGAGTAGGTGGTGCTCTTGCTTTGTTGGCATATAGCTGACATTTGTCACATCGTTTCATAGTTTGGATGAAGTCATGAAACAATGTGGGCCAAAAATATCCTATTCGAATGATTTTCTGGGCAGTAGACATCCTTGATAGGTGGCCACCACATGCACCATTGTGGCAGTCATTCAAGACTCGATCAGCTTCGTCAATGGTAAAACATTGACAAGGTATGGTGGCGACCCCTCACTGATATAACATATCATTGATAAGGAGGTATCAGGGGGCCTGGTGCGAATACGTCTATAATCATCCCTGGAGAGGTGGTTCCCAAACTTCTATGTTCGGAGGTAGATGAGGAGATCATTGTACTAAGGGTCATCTGAAGGGATGAAAAAGAGATGTTCAATTGGGAAGTTGGTATTGACGGGAGAGTTGGTAGTATCAGAAGGAAATATCGTAATGATTTCGGAAAGGAAGAGGGATTTCTTTCTCTTGGGTGTGGGAAATTTGAGGTCATACTCTTGAAGGATGACGATCCACCGGGAAAAATTTCCATTGATTTTCTGACGGCTGAGAAAGTAGTGAATTGTGTTGGAATATACAATGACTTTGGTAGTTCGAAGCAAGATGTAATGGCACAATTTATGGACTGCGAGGACAACTACAAGGGCAAGTTTTTCCGTGTGATTGTATTTCAAGGGTGGCCCTAAAAGGTTTTTACTAACATAATAAATGACATGTTCTCAGTCGTCATCCCCTAATTGGATGAGAATTCCTACTACGGAGATGATTGAGGTCGATAAGTAGAGGATATAGTCACAGTTATAGTCGGGTGTACTAATCAATGGGGAATTGGAAAGGGATTCTTTGAGATCATCAAAATCATTTTGAGCATGTTCATCCCATTGGAATGGGATGTTGTGGCATAGTAAACGAAGGAAGCCATGTGCCCGAGTAGCGTA
Organism: Picea mariana; assembly: GCA_032191745.1. Lineage (NCBI taxonomy): Eukaryota > Viridiplantae > Streptophyta > Pinopsida > Pinales > Pinaceae > Picea > Picea mariana. The sequence continues at coordinate 212,536 of JASDQU010738275.1, forward strand.
ATCAGGGACAAAGCGGCATAAAAAATTATCTTTGCCTTGTAATATTTGCAGCTGGCGTAAATTCCAAGGAGGGGGAATTTTCGTGATGGTCTGGACCTTGAGGGGGTATACAGTGATACAATGATGGGAAATGACAAACCCGAGGAGGCATCCAATGGTGACATAGAATACGGACTTGAGAGGCTTTAAGCAGATATTGTACTGATGACACCTGTGAAAGATAGTGCGCAAGTCAGTAAGATGTTGAGTGTGTTTCTTGGATCGAGCGATGAGATCGTCCAAGTAGGCGAAGATGATTTGAGCTAGATCATGAAAGATGTATTTCATGGCACTTTGAAAAGTGGATCCATCATTCTTGAGGCCAAAAGGCATGACACGGTATGCAAAAGTACCCCAAGGGGTAGTGAATGAAGTTTTGTATTGATCGGCTAGGTGGATCAGAATTTGATTATAGCTTGAGAAACCATACATGAAGGACAAAGCTTTGTGGCCAACACAATCATCGATAGTTTGGTCGATAAAGGGTTTTGGAAAATTGTCTTTGGGACAAGCGTGACTGATATTGTGAAAGTCTGTACATACATGAATAGTTCCTTGTTTTTTGTTAATGGGGATGGGGTTGGAGACCCATGAAATATATGCGATGGGATATATGAACCCTACAGTGCGTAATTTGTCAATTTCGGCTTTGATGGCCACTACATTGGATGGGTGTAAAGGACGTTGTTTTTTTCATACATGGGTAATATCAGGCCATGTGTCTATACAATGTTAGGCAATAGATGAATCAAGGTCGTGCATCTCTATAAATGACCAAGAAAAAATGTCCCGGTATTCCCGGAGGAGAGATTTGTAAGAGATGAGTTCTTCGGGAGAGCATGCAGTGCCTATAGTGATTTCCTCTATCATTCCAGGTTTAATGGAAATATCAATTTTGACAGTGGGGGAAATGTTGGCCATATTACCTTCCTCAAAAGCATCATGGGTAGGGATAGTGTGATTGAACCAGTCTATATGCCCTGATGGGNAGGGAGGGTGACGCAAGGGGGTTGTGATGGTTCGCTCGATATGATCCAAATATCAAGATACTGTGAGTTGAAAATGGTAGTTGGGTGTAGAATTTCTGTGGGGAAATGAATTCTAGAATTGGATGGATTTGGGGGAAAATCCTCATATAAATCATCCAGGAACCATGGGGGAGTAGGGAGTGCCTCAAGTTCCGGTGAGAATATATGAACCACATCAAGTGATGGGGTAGGGGTACTCATTGGTTCTGCTGGAGGGGGGGGGTGTAGGGTTTTGAATAAGGGCCATTTGGCGATGCCTGTATTCAATGATCATAGAACATTGATATGTGAAATGATCAAGTGATTCACATAGAGAGAAAGGACATCTCATATGTTCATTGACCGAGGTCATGACATAGTGGATGTCTGTGACATGCATATGAGATGATGCAGGTGGAGGAGATTCTTGCTGGAAGCTCTGGCAGATGGTCGTTAGAGTCTGTCGAAATTGAGGTAACATTGGAAAATGGTGGGTGTAATGGCCATATTCAAAACATATGGGACATGCAAATTTGGTATGAAACCCTTTACTACCTGTGTTAGTGGGATCAGTGGTAGCATTGGAGGAAGTTACGAGTGGCGTCGGTGCCCACGAGAGTTGAATTAAATTGCGTAGCTCGGGGAGAGATGGGCACTTATTAGTGGGGTGTCCATATTTCTCGCATATTGCACAAGGAGGATGAACTCGTGGTGGGGGTGAAGTGGCGGGATTTTTCTTCTTCCGTATGCCCCCAGCTGTAGCAGGGGTGCTAGTGAGTGGGGGTGTGGGTGGGATGGTGGGGGTAAGTATTGGAATCTGTATCAAGATGCCTTCTATTTTGGGAGGGAGGGATGGTTGATGGACCATCTCAGGTGGATGTAGATACCATACTAGGATTGCCAACACCATATTTGGAAGGGTAAGCATTGTGGATACTCAGAAAGATTATACACCCGGTGGGGGGTTAAAAGAAGGGGATTTGGGTGATGGATTGGGGAACTTTCTCCCAAACTGGAATGTGGCCTTGGGGGAGGGTATAGTCAGGAACAGGGGTAGCTGGGGAGTTCTCAGGGGATTCCTAAGGAAGAAGCTTTGCAACTAGTCGGATGGTAGATAGTAATGAAGCCTCTATGGGAGGAAGGATATCTCCAGTTTCTATTCCATTGGATGAGATGATAGATACTTGTGCTGAGGGATGTATGAGCTGAGGTGATCCATGGCATGTCCCTAGCAAGGATGGGTCTTTGAAAATTTTGGGACCCATCTCAATCAGTGGGTAGGTCTTGGGATTAGTGTGAACAAGAGGTAATATGTTATCAATGTTGGAGGTAGGGTTAGGCTTGTAATGCGACACTTGGTCAATAGTGATGATCTTCTCGTTTTGAGGGAATGTCATTGTGAGAATCACAGAAGAGGCCACAACCTTCATCGCATACATGTAGCTACATCTGAACAAGATGTTGTAATCGAGTGAAGGGTCGATAACTTCAATGTCAATGAGGATAGTTTTTCCCCCGAATTCAATGGGGACATTTTGAAAGATCCCTTCAGGAGAGGATGGTCGTCCATCATAAGCTCGCAAAGTGATGGTTGATGATATGAGCTCGGGGGAACCCAGTTTCTGCCATACAGGTTTGGACATGATGCATGTGGATGTAACTTCATCAATGATGCAGTGGTGAACTATGATGTTCTAGATTTTAATCGGTATTTGGAAAGTGACCAGAGTGGGGAGACGGGGTTCCCCACTATCAAGATCAAAGGTGATGAAGCGAGTATCAGTAGGGTCGACTACAGCCAGGGAAGAAAGTAATGAATTCCGTTGGGTAGGGAAGGTTTGAAGGACTTCTAAAACTGACATGGCAACAAGAGATTATGCCAAGTCATCGACTAAACTGTAATTATGTGCCGCCCTAGCCTGAGGGTTGTTGACATTTCATTGTAATGGGATGCGAGGAATACAAAGGGGTGGTTCAGTATTAGGGTGAGGAATCATGAAAGGTGGGCCAGTTGTGACGGGTGCTGCTTCCCAGGTAGTGGGAGTAGGGTCAGGAGGTGCAATGTATTGACGATTGCGCATTTGTAGAAGAACTTCTTCCTCACTAGTGAGGAGGATAGTACGGTCTGTAGGAGTTCCTGGGTTTGCATACTGTCCCGTCTGTGGTGGGGTCGGATGCATATTTTGTTGGGTGTTCATTACCCCTTGGTGTGGTTTAGGGTTTTGTAGCAAAGTTGGGGGGGGTGTTGCACATATTGTTGTGGGGCCTACTGGGGAGCAGGTGGTACTGGGGGACATGGTCTATTTTTCAGATTCTTTCATCTGTTTAAAGTCAACAATTTGAGGGAAATGGTGAGTATAATGGCCATACTCACCACAAAGGTCACAAGGGAAGTTTGTCTAAAGAGTATTGTTATTATTCCCTTGGTGTTTGTTTTTATTTCTCCCTTGGGGGTTCTAGTTCCACTGATTCTAGTTTCCCCCGACAGGTTGGTTCTGTTGGGGGTGATTTTGGTTCCCTCACGGTCCTGGATTATTAGTGTTTCGGTTCTTTCCTTTCTTTTTGGAATTATTCGACTGATGGGTCGAATTATTTGTATTCAACTATTCAAAATTTTGATATTGTTGAATGGGAGAGGGATGAACAAAATTAACCCCAACATGTGGTTGTCCTTGTGGAGAAACAATGGGTTGGGGAGGACTAGGAAATGGGAAGTACAAATTCTGTTGTGGTAATGATTTGTAGGGTACATAGGAAGGTGTGGCACTTTCACTAGTGCTTAGGGTGTAAGAAGAGGTAGAGGCATTTCCAAAACTAGATTTCACAACTGGGCGTGTCATTGGGGTCAGTGGGGGTCCTCTTATGGGTGGAGGGGGGGGGACAGGGTATGGTTGTTGATAAGGGGAGGAGGATAATAAGGGGGTCCTCCATATACTAGCGTATATTGAGGTGTTCCATACATAGGTTTTTTTGGAGGTGTGGATTGTGGTGTGTCGTGGTACCAATCAATCCATCTGCGTAGTGAGACATCCCTGATTTGTCCTGGCTGAATGGAACGGGTCTCGGGGCATCAAGTAGTATCGTATATAAGTATCCTAATTGAGAATAAATGAGCTTGAACTATTGATCCTTGTTGATGGCTTCTTCTCCATACTGAGGGAAGGTGGAAACCATGTCTTTGGCCAGGAGGGAAACAAGGGATTTGAGAAACCAATTAAGGCATTATTGCTTGGTGGCTTTATCTTTGCAAAGACTGTGTTTTTGAGACCATTCATGAATGTGGTTAGCAATGTTTGTAGCAAAGGTTTGTTTAAACTATGAGAGTAGTTCAAGACCATTGTCATGACGGATTGGTAGCTGAAAGAAGGTGAAAAATTCTTTGGCCAAAGATTCAAAGGTTGTATGGGACCCATATTTTTCTTCTACATACCACCTGGTTGATGGCCCAGTGAGTGTGTGTTGAAATAACCTCAATCAGACAGAGTCATCCATGATTCTTTTTGAAGAGTTCCATAAGTGGAAGGTCATGATATGGTTGGCTAGGTCGTCTCCCACTTTTCCTTCAAACTTGGGAATGTTTGAAGGGAGTTTGGTAGGCATGGTGGGCCATGTGGGGTCATGCAATATAGGATCGTTGGTGAGCTTAGTCATATCTGGTATGTTGAGGGAAGCCTAGTATGGAATCTGGGGTTGTGGTGGAAAATTAGTTCCAACATGATGGGAATGTTTTGTGTGCCTGACCCCGAAAGAGGGTTTTTTTGGGCCATGGTGTAAGTGATGTGTGTCCCTGACCCATGAGGGGGGCTAGGTGGGGTTGTACTTACTCATGGGGAAGAAGTGTGACCCCCGCTTCCTTGCACAAGAATGTGGGTGGATGGTTTATCTTGGGAAGTGGAACCAAGTAAAGTGGAACCGAGAAAACTGGATCCTAATACAATAGCACTCACAGGGGTGTGAGAAGGTGGAGTTGATGAGTTGGCAAGACTAGGAAATCCTCCTAGAATGGGAGGGATATTTAGCAAGTGTCTGAAATGACAGAGATTCTGTGGGTCTCCTATGATGTCTAACTAGCAAAGTGGATGTTTGCAAATGGTGATGAGATTAATTAATGAACAAGAGATTTTGTATAAATTGGACCTTCACAATATATCTCACAATCGTATGTAATCACAAAATCATCATACATAAATCAATTGATGAAGAAGCATACATGTGGGTAGGTGGTTCTTGTCTGCCTGGGAGAAAAAAGAAAACAAATGCTCATGTCCTAAAAGATGTAACGTCCTTCCTCTCAAATAGCACTAGACCTTCCAATACCACTCAACAATGGGGTCTGAAGCCACCAGAAGAGAAACTAGTGAAGGATGAAGTAATCAATTATAATGAGGGGTAGAGGGTGAATATCCTGAAAGAGATGGCGATATTTCGCAATAGCCACACAAAATCTGATCAAGGTGCTATTGCAGCCCACAATTTCCACCTGGGTAGATGTCCTAAAATTTGGTCACTAGGTACCTCGGTCAAAGTGCGACATTTAGATTTTTGGCCTAAGAAATGGGTCACAGGTTGGATCCTGTCCAAGAGGTCGGTGCCTCAAGGGGGGACGCACAGAACAACTGGACCTCAGCCTTCAACCCTTCATGGGTATCTCCCTACCTTATGGTGTAGGAACACTTGACTTGGAGGATTTTAAATTTCCCTATTTGACAACTTCTATTGTTTGAAGATGTGAGAACTAGATAACAGGGAGTTATTTGGATGCATATCCCCAAGCTCCTACCTAGACTAAAAAATTCCTTTTGGCACCTCCTGTGGAGGAAAACTTAGTGAGTTTTTAGAAATATTTTAGATGTGGTTATTTGAGATATAGGGGGTGTAAACCAATCTCGTTGAATTTAAGTGGGAGTGGATAGTTTCGTCAAGAAAAGGGTGGGGTGTTTTAGAATCCCTTTGAAGGAAACTTACTTCAACCTCCACTTTTCGAGATGAAAACTATGTGAGTGAATAGTGACTTTGTGTGTGAACAAGTGAAAGTGTGTCAAATTTTTAATAAGTTATGTGTCACCTTGCTGCATGTGGACTTTGTGTGGTCCTTACAAGTCTTGATTATCTAATTAACTAAATGTCATTGGTACAACTTTGCGGAATTTTTAAATTCCTAGACAACTAGCATGTGGACATATGGATCCTTACTAATCATTTAACTCCCTAGTGTGATTTAATCAAAGAAAACTTCAAAAACTATCCTAGATTATGGACATGTGGGCATGTATGGGCCCATTAAAAAACCTTTAAACTTCCCTAGTGATTTACTCTAAGAAAGTAAATTTCAACACTATCCTATCTTTGTAGCATGTGGGCATGTATGGGCCTGTTACAATCTTAAGATGTGTTTGAAAAATAAACTAAGAGGAGTCCTGAGGGGGCTATTGTCCTCTCCTAAATATTTTGTCTTTTAAGGGAGATGAAATTTTCCCTCAATTGCTTTTCTGATTCTCAAGGTTGCTCTATGGAGCGAGAGAAGAGCATACTAAATGATTGAGATCTAACTTATGGTTCCAATGCAAGCTTTATATGTGATTTAGAATGATTACAACTTAACTTTAATCAAAGAAAGCCATCCATGCGGAAAAATGAAAGCAAAAAGAGGAAAAATAATGATTTTAACCCCCTAAGTGCCTATGTTTTGGCTATCCCTTCATGTGGAGAGGGAATATAAGTGTGGTGAATATTACAATTTGCATAGAATCAAGCTTAAGAAGGCTATGGGCCCTCCAAAAATCACTAAAACCCTTACAATGTGTGAATTTCTAAGCAAATGCATGGGTCACAAAGTAGACAAAGGCGCATGTGGCACCAATGCACAACTAAAAAATGACCCTTTGTTGAAGGTGTGTACATTGCGCTGAGAAAAACAGTGGGTTGAGCACATGTGTGATGAAGACACACCTATGGGTCAAAAAAGCAGTGCACTTTTGTTACACGGACGTGAAGAAAATTTCGGATGAAATTTTCTTAGCTCAGCTTTGAATTTGTCTTTTTTCCGGTAGGCTTGGGGTGATTATGGTTCCTGCAAGTTAAATAAACAAAAAGAAGAGATAAAATAACCCAAATGGGGGAGGAAATTGATACCTTTCCCCAGCAGAGTCGTCAATCTGTTGCACCCCTTTTGTCACCTGAATGAGCAAAATAGGGATGCTTACAAGCCTAGTTGGGTTAGCTAGGAAAGACAACAGAGAATGAAGGAGTTAGAAACATCAAGCATGAGTAAACAAAGAACTAAGATAAGAATAATAAAAGAAACTAAACTAGAGTGCATAAGAACATTAAAATTGAAAATAAACAACACTCATGCCACCAATGGATAGAATTGTATTAGTGGGAAAACACCAAAGAAAAAGGGAGACATATGGGTCCCCTCTTCCTCCAAGGGAGGGATCTTGGACCCCCAAATATTGAGCTCTTCTTACAAGTAACAAACTAGAATGAAATGGTGAAGAGAATCCAAATCACATTCACTCAAGAGGTGATATTAATGGCTAAATGAAATGGTACTTGTATGCTCTTGATGAGAAAAGAGGATTCTCCAAGAGAATATAAGCAGCATAACAATACAAATGAATTCCTTGGAAATATATTTCACCCATGGCCTCATTTTATAGCATATCTTTGAGGCATTATGCAACCAATTTTTAGTGTGAAAAAGGGGCCCTTTAGGGCACCCTTAGGTCTTTGACCAGCCCCCCAGTCAGATTCAACCAATATTTGTGTGTCAAATCGACTTGGAAGATGAACCAGAAGTGGGTGGAAGGCCGACCAATATCATAAATGCATCATTATGAGGGGTGCGCAGCTTTTTGCATCCACAGTCACACATCATGCACATGTGCGCTTTTCTTGTGTTTCTAGATGGAAAATGTGCGAGCGCTCCCTATGTAGTCTTAGCGCATGCTAATTTTATAACTGGTTGTATAGTTTTGGACCTTTTGGAAATTCATTTTTGGTCCATGAGTGAACTAATGGGTGTTTTGAAGATGTTGGATTCCTGTAACCATTTGCAGATGAAATTCTGGTGATAACACCAGGTCATCCATTTTGTACCATAATATTGCATATTGGTCTTTGATTTGCAGCCTTTGTTGGATAAATTCCCTTATCCTTGGACTAGTTTCTCATGCAGGAGACATATGTAAATCTGGTATGGACTTTTCGTAATCCATACTTTTTAGTTTTTCGATCGATTGATGGATGTTCAATTGTTCATCACTACTTATGTCGGGTGTCATCGTGACTACTGTTGTTGCTAACTATGGTCTATATCTGTTTGACTCGGACTGTTCACATTCTCTAACAGGATGACCCTCCCTGGACATATTTATATTCAAATTTTCTATGTTCCATTGGTTACAAAGTTCTTCTCTTTTCTATTTTCTTTTATCCCATTCTATTTTCTAGATAACCGTATATTTTTTATGGGATTGCTTCCCTCTTGAAGACATTTAGGATTGGGAAACACTACTTTTTTTTTTTGGAATTTCACAATCTCGACCGACCCCCCACTTTTTACCCGACTTATGCTAAGTTGGGAGCGTTAGCCATATTTATTTATTCAGGAAGTAATCCTCGGATTCTCTTGTATATTTGTACTTTGCGTCAATACATGCTTACAACTTTCATCTCTTTATTGGAAGTTTCTATTCAGTAACGGTGTGCCTACTATTGGTTGGTATTCAAAGATATCATCGACTCCCTTATCGAGAATGAATTTATGAAGAAGTATTGAAAGTGTGAAGAAAAATCCATCATGTAATTTGGTGTAGAATTTATCTTTTATTTTGTCGAGGGACGTTCGATCTTTAATGACTTGTTCTGAAATATAATCTTCAATAATTCTTTCTAGCCAATTGTGAATATTTTTTCTTCCTCCGTTTGTCAACTTCAGGCCTAACTTCTCATCGAGTGACAATTTATGCACCACCTGATCTGCTAATGTGCTGGAACAATGCTTATGGGATAACTTCAAGGAATCTTTCATGTGTCTCTGAAAAGAACCGTGAACTTGCTTCGACTAGTCAGAGGTTATTCCTTCTTGTGTAGCTTCTGATGTAGTTCTCAATTTTGCGCTCCCACCACTCATGTATGCCTTTTTGAGTTAGCATTTATGTACACGTGTACATGCCCAAGTTCAATACTACCAGCAACAGAACCAATGTTGTAATCTAAGGGAAGGTAGGGAGTGTTACCGGTAGAACATTACATATCCATCATAGAGATACATGCATACACATAGACATATATAGATACATACACAAGTAATGAGAGCCCAAAGAACAATAATTATATTATATTATATATAGTACAACACAATTACATATAACATATCACATGAACCTCTCTTAGAATTTATGTTTTTATCTATTTAGACCTCTATCAGGAAGTTGTAACTACATAAATTCTTGGGTCAGTTGGTTAACGTAGACTTTGACTGACTTCTACTTCTAAATACACTGATCGACCGACAGATTCTAAATCGACCGTCATGTCTAGTCGACTATCCCCTAAAAAAAGGATCATGCACATGCTCTAATAATGTGCATGTGCTCCTAGAAATCATTTATTTCTCTATATTTTTCCTCCCTCTCCTACATATACTCCCCATCACTCTCCCTCTCTACCCCCCACTGTCTGTCTCCCTCTCTCTCCCACACGCTCCTATACATGGCAAGACCTAGACATGGAAAGACTTAGACATCAAAAGGAATGGAAATACCTAGAGCTAAACCTTACCTTGACATGTCTTTGACTCTCACACCCACTCCCTCTCTATCCCCCCCCTCTTGCA
>JASDQU010738275.1:240800-284333 GCA_032191745.1 Picea mariana
TAGTACCTCTTCCACAGAGGAGAAAACATCCACTGAAGAAGGAGGTGATTTTTACCTAGCATCTATAGGTATACATGCATACCATGATGTATGGTTGATCGACTGAGGTGCGTCATACAACATGACTCGTCATAGGGAGTGGTTCTTTGAATATGAAAAATATGATGGTGGTGATGTATTCCTAGGAAATGACTCGACAAAAAAAATGATGAGACATGGAAGGGTTAAGTTGTTGCTAAAATATGGAAGGATTAGAACACTCCCTGGGGTTCTTCACATTCCAATACTAGCCAGGAGCCTAACATATGTAAGCAAGTTGGATGATGCCAAAGTGAATATTGTATTTGGAAAGAACACTTGCAAGATGGTACGAGGAGCAATGGTGTTGATGAGGGGAGTTTGGTGTGGAAATTTGTACAAGTTTTTGGGAAGCACTTTTACTAATGGGTGTAACAGTTATGTTGTCCCTGAGTAGAGAAATGAAGGATACAAGATCAATATTGTCCCAAAAAACAAGACCATGCTGTGGCATCAAAGACTGGGGCATATTGGAGAAAAGGGCCTTTGAACACTACAAAGTAAAGGTATGGTTGAAGGTATGGATAATTTCACTCTAGATTTTGATTTCTGTGAACATTACATATATCGTAAACATAATCAAGTAATATTTTCATATGGTGCTACAAGAGAAAAGGGGATCTTAGAGTTGATACACAATGATGTTTTTGGACCTATGCCTATTCCATCACTAGGTAAGTTTGTGTATTATGTTTCATTCATAGATGATTTCTCAAGGAACACATGGATTTATTTTCTTAGAAAGAAATCTGAGGTATTTGATAAATTTAAATAGTTTAAGGCTCTGGTAGAAAATCAAACAGAGAAGAAAATAAAGGTATTGAGAACAGATAATTGTGGAGAAATCTATGGAAATGAATTCAAATAATTTTGTAAGAAGTGTGGTATAGCAAGGCAAAAGACTACTCCATACACTCCTCAGCAGAATGGAGTTGCAGAAAGGATGAATAGGACACTAATGGAAAAATCAAGGAGCATGCTCAGCAGTGCCGAGTTAGGACAGGAATTCTGGGAAGAGACAGTGGGTACAACATGTTACCTAGTCAATCGATCACCGTCATTAGCGTTGGATGATAAAACTCAACACGAGGTATGGACTGGAAAGAAACTCTTTCTTCAACATCTTAGAATGTTTGGTTTTGATGCTTATGTACATGATTCAAAGGAAAATAAGAGTAAGCTGGAAAAAAAGGCTGAAAAGTGTATCTTTATTGGCTATAAAGATGGTGTGAAAGGTTATAAGCTTTGGAACCCAGAAACTGAGAAGACTCTTTACAGTCAAGATGTTGTTTTCAGAGAGGTAAAATATGTTTCCAAATAGGAATTCCTACGAAGGCCAGAAGAACCTGAGAAAATAGAGATAGAGTTGGATGATGCAAAATATGAATCATCTGAAGAATATGAAGTAGTAGAAGAAGAAGAAGAACCTCATACCCCAATATTCAGAATACCAGTGAGAGAAATAAGGCAACCAAAAAGGTATAGTCCACCTAATTTTTGTTCCAATTTTGCTTCATCTATTACTGATGATGATCCTAGAACTGTCAGGGAAGCAATGGATTCACAGGATAGTAAACTATGGAAGAAGGCCATGGTTGAAGAAATGGATGCCTTGGATAAGAATGAGGCATGGGATATACTTGAGTTGCCAGATAGAAGAAAATATGTTGGTAGAAAATAGATTTTTAAGAAGAAGCTTAATGCAGAAGGAAAAGTGGAGAAATGCAAAGCTCGGCTAGTAGAAAAAGGTTATTCCCAAGTAGAGGGAATTGACTTTGGTGAGATTTTTTCTCCTGTTGCTAAGTTAACTTCTATTAGATTTCTTTTATCTATTGTTTCTTGTTTTGATCTTGAAGTGGAATATATGGATGTTAAGACAACATTCCTACATGGGGATCTGGAAGAAGAAAACTACATGAAGCAACCAGAAGGATTTGTAGTGAAGGGAAAGAAAGAACTGGTCTATAAGCTAAAGAAGACACTATATGGTTTGAAGCAATCACCTAAGATGTGGTACCAAAATTTTGATACATACATCCTTGGATTGGGATTTGTGAGAAGCAGGGATGGTCATTGTGTATATTCCAATCAGGTTGGTAATAAATTCATTTATGTAGTGTTGTATGTTGATGACATGTTGTTGGTAGGAAATAACATGGATGTTATCAAGGAGGTGAAATCACAGCTATCCTCCAAATTTGACATGAAGGATCTCAGTGTTTCTAACTTCATTATGGGAATGGAAATTAAAAGAGATCGTGCTAACGAGAAACTCTGGTTGAATCAGAGAAAATATGTTGAGATGATATTGCAGAGGTTTAATATGCATGGAAGTAAACTAGTCAAGGTTCCTATTCCTATATGTGTAAAGTTATCTGCGGATCAGTGTCCCAAGACACAGGAAGAAGAAGAGGACATGTCCCATGTTATGTATGCCAGTGCAGTTGGGAGTTTGATTTATGAAATGGTCTATACTAGACCGGATATTGCATATGCAGTGGGATTTTTGAGTAGGTATAAGTCAAAACTAGGGAAGGAGCATTGGACAATAGAAAAGAGGGTCTTCAGGTATTTGCGTGGCACTACCAATTATAGATTGTGATACCAAGGAAGGTCGGGATTGGACAGAGTGGTGGACATACATGGCTTTGTTGATGCAGACTAGGATGGATATCTAGATCACACAAGATCTACAAGTGGGTATGTGTTTAACCTGTTTGGAGGAGAAATCAGTTGGATGAGCAAAAGATAGGTTTTAGTGGCACTCTCAACTACAAAAGTTGAATACATAGCAGCCACTCATGCAAGCAAGGAAGAAGTATGGTTATAGAGATTATGTTTAGGTATTGGGTTTGTACAACAAGTAGTAAGATTATATTTTGACAGTCAGAGTGAAATCTTCCTAGCAAAGAACCCAACTTATCATTCAAAGACAAAGCATACTGATGTTCAGTATCACTTTGTGAGAGACATGGTTGAGGAAAAGAAGGTGTTACTAGAAAAGGTTGAAACTTTGAAGAATGGTGCAAATTCATTGACAAAGTTTGTGAGCACATAAAATTTCTCCTGGTGTAGAGTAACAATGGGAATTGTTTCCCTATATTGTTGACTATATATAATCATGTGGACCCCTAGATGCAAAGAAAAAAACAACTGGGAGAATGTTGGGTATGTGTTATATTTTTTTCATGTGTGTGTTGGCGTGTCAGATTTGACAATTGCATCTGAAGATCCCTCGTAGTACTGATATTTGTGTCATGTACGTTGGGCGCTTCCTAGGGGGTTCGAGGGGGGGGAAGGTATGGCTTCCTCTGGTTACGTCCAGTGTTCAGGGTAGCTCCCCAAAATTGTTTTTTGGGTTGCTTTTGCTATTTCTAGCAGAATTTTCTATTTTTAGTGGTTTTCTAAATTAATCCCGTATTAAGGGATTAGGGTTTCGGTATCTACAGAATACCTAAAAACATTTTATATGTTGTTCCCGAGTCTGTACTTAAGGCTTAAAAGTACAGTGTCAAGGCATCCGAAAGTAGGTGAAAGATGGATGAGAGAGTAATGTTTACCTTTGGTAAAGGAAACTAGGGAAGATTTCTACGTTGGCATTGTCTAGCTTCCAACTGTTCCTAAGTGGTTATATCTTGTTCAATGGCTGCCCATGAAAGTTCAAGTTCGTCCTGGTTATTAGCAGTTTTAAGGATTGTGTCAAAAAGGTTTAAAGCAATATGTGTTTGGTTCGATAGTCCGAGGTCGATATTAGGTTGTATTTGTGCAGGGACAGTCATGGAGGAACAGTAAGAGTAGGAAAAGATTTAAAGAGAGATTAAATGATGTCTCGATTTGGTCGAAATAAAGAGAATTTTACATTTTTTGGAATAAAATAAAAATGCAAATCGAAGGCTCTTTCCCGTAACTGTGTTATATTTTAATATAAAGGTGTAAGGTGAGAGAAAAAAATTTAGCTGTATATAACGCAAGGTTCCAGTCAAAGAGAAAATTCACATATAAACAGAAGCGGAAATTAGTAAGAAAATAACTGACATAGCGAAGAATATACGTAGAATTCTGAAAGTGCAGATTGGTCTTACACTCGCTGGTAGTTGGTGTAGAGGAAAGACAATAAAAAAATACAGAAAACCAAAATCCCTTTGTTATAGTAGTGGTCGTACTAAAGTATAACAAAGCACATCAATTATGAATAATGGAATGAAATGAAACATGAAATACGAAGAAACAAACTTGTAACACATATCTTGACGGAATCGAGAATATTCAGATTTGCTTATATTAACTTCTCGAATGAAAAAAATCTATTACAATCGACACAAAAAAGGTCCCTGCCTTGTTTATTTATTTCTATGATATATTTATACAATTTTACAGATTAGTTAGAATCTCAACGGTTACACAAATTCGGTTACAACCGAGAGGAAAGAAATCACTCCCTTTCTCCTACTCTATTTTCACTTGGTGCCAGGTGCTCGTCTTAGCACGGATTCGGTGCAGGTGATACACCTTTCCACGAACTGAGATACGAGCTGCGAAGGTTCTGCTTGACAGCTAGCCTTGACGAAATAAGATTATTGGGCTAACTACTGTATCTTGTCCCCTATTTGTGCATCAATGATGTCTAGGGAACTTAATTGCGCGCTGGGCTGAATAAAGTGCTTCTCAACTCGAGCCATGTCCACCTTGTCCATCTGAGAGATATCGGTTGAATCTCTCTCCTCCTTCTCTTTCAGATCAAGCGAGATCTGTTCTACATTCATTTGTATTTATGTTTATACATAACCTCCAGTGTCCATACCCAACAACTCGCCCTCTATAGAATTGAAGGCTTCTTCTAATGAATTAGCCACTTTTTGGGCCTGTTCCTTGCCCAGGGAAATGTTATGCTCCCAATCCTTCAATAAAATGTTACCTCTAGTTTGCTCCAGGAGGGTGAGTCCAGGGGAACCTGCCGAAACTATGTCATTCGTGGCTATCACCGCCTCCTGAAAGGCGACCCAAGCTGCTCCTTCATCTCTTTCTCTGACAGTCAGGTTCTCGAAAACCTGATGCATCAACAGACAATCCTCTTGGATTGTTCCCACTTTGGCGAGAAAACTCTGTTGTGCAGAAGAGATCTTGCTCTGAATCTGGGTAGCTTGGGATTTAAACCCCTCGACATCGATCATCCTACTTTCAACGATCTCTACCTGAGCCTGTAGCTCTACAATCATAGTCCTCTGTTGACCAGCCTACACCCGACCATCTCGGATCACTGAATGTGCTTGCACCAACTTGGCTTTGAGCACTTCTATTTCCCTTTTATCAGTTAGTCAGGCCAGTTCTATTTTCCCGTTCACCTGAACTTTGGCTCTTTCTGTGGCCGAAGCTACTCTGGCTTTGAGAGTCTTGATCAGGAGATTCTTTCTTTTGAGTTGGTTTTTTAACACCCTGACTGAGAATTGATTCGTCGATGCATACGCTCCTAGCATTCTTGCGATATCCATGGTGAATTCCTCATTCTTTTTGTTCTTTCCATCAGTCATAACCTTGAATGTTTTAGCAGTCGATCCTTCGTCCTGGTATAACTCCCTTTTCACCACCGCTTTTCTCTTTTTGTCAAAGAAGAACTCGTTTGGGGGAAGTTCTTCTGCTATGATAGGCCTCAGTTTCTCATCAAAAATCCATCCTTATTCTTTATTTCCTTGCGTCGACTGCAAGGGGGTGACAGAAGTGATGGGTTCTCCGATCTGTTTCGCTACCTTTCCTGGGGTGACAACCGATTCTTGCTTCTTCGGAGGTTCATAGGTCTTCGTCTCAATTTCCAGATTCTGGGTCTCTGGTGGGTCCAGATTTTGTGTCTCTGCTTCGAGCTTCTTCGTTTGCTCCCCCTCATTCTGGCTTTTTCCTGAACCAGAAGTTGCCTCTTTGGGGCCTTTAGCATCCTTCGCTTCTGTCTCATAAACGTCCGGGCTCACTCCTTGTAACACAGCAGGAAGACAACTTCGTCTGTTTTTCTGAAATTTTAATACAGAGGCCATGTCTTCGGGTGCTAAAGATCGGATCCGAACTAGCACTTCCCCATAAGACCTCGCCGCTCGGAAAATGTCATCCGGGGGTGAAAACTCATGTTCAAACCTCTTCAGCCCACAATTAGCTAAATGGTTGCTTACAATTTTCTGAGGATCATGTTTTTTATACTCAATGGAGACCAAACTCAGGTCTTCCAGGGATGCAACCTCGGCTTTGGCATGCCCAAAATCCAATAAAGAATAAGAATTTAGCCGAACGGGGAAAAATGATCATACCTTCTTCGAAGATGCTTTGAGTTCTTTACTCACCCCACCAATCACTGTTTGTCAGGTGATCTCGTGACAAGCGAGCTTGTCGGGGATGAACAGTGGTAGTGCAAGCAGCGGAACAACAGCTCCGAACACTCTGAAATAGGAAAACTCTGCTTCTACGTACCAGTCCGCTATACCACTCATATTTGCAGCAATGATGTTCGATATATGAGGTAGTGAGCGACCAAAAATGGTGATGTGCAGGGGCACCATCATCCAGTTGAAAATTTCGTAAATAAATTTGTCCGCTTTATTCTCCCACAGTTTGTCGTGATACTCATGTACAGGTTTTTCTTGGGCTGGATTCCAAGCCCATCTCATCAAAGGGAATGGTGTCATGGAACATGCCACGTCCATGATATACACAGACATGAAAAATGAGGATGGTCTCCCGCTTGCCTTCTTCTCCCGATACTCTATGACCCGGTTGGCCAAACTGTCCAAGAGTATCTTTGCCCAATTAAACGAGAAACCTTCAGCGACCCTAAACATGAGAGGCACCCACGCAATGTAGAAATGCGATGTGTCCTCCCTTTCGAATAATCAACATGTCATCATTGCCACATACTTATACTATGGATCCAGGGAAGCGATTGAATAAATACCCTGGTCATTTGCTCTGAATTTCATGGAGCGCGAAACCCAATCCTTTATCAAACCGGGCATGGTTTTGTAATATTCAGTGCACTCCTTTTGTTTGAATCCCTCCAGGAATTCAGCATCATACATGTATTCAGATGTTGTCGGGAGCTTATACATGGTTTGGATGTGCTCTGGTCTAAAATTCCCGACTGTGACCTATCGTTCGTTCATGATGGTTTTGGTGGGTAGGTCTATGTGATCCAACGCCCATCGGATCATATCATAATATGGGAGCAATCGTGGTCTGGTTTCTACCTTGTGCATTACAGATTGAACAACAATCTTGTATTTAGTGTTCAAATCGTCCTTTTCATTGTCGTCGGAGTCTAAATAATTCACCAACTCAGATTGCAGAATATCTGAAATGAACGACCAACTAGAGACCGAGTCGACACTCTGAGGTGAAGTATCAGAGACATTATCTGAGCCTTGCCCTGTAACCTCAACATTCGCCTTTGTTTCTTTCCGTGGAGCCATAGCTGAAGCTTGCATTTTTTCCCTTCTGCGATAGACCTGTGTATACATGCAGAAATTGGTTCACTAGGGAAATGAAGAGTTCTACATGGCTATGAAAAATGTATAATGAAACGTAGCTCTAGCATATATTTGAAAAAACGGTACCTTTCAAAACAACCCGTCAATTCAAAATTAGAAATAAATTTATGCCGTAAAAATCCGATCTTACACATAGATTTACCTTATCTTCCCATTAATGTCATAAGTTTTGGCGGTTTGACAGTCATTCGGAGTATGGAGAGAAAATAGCTACCTCGAAAAACATGCATGCCTCGATGTGCGAGATATATTTTTCCTTATCTTAAAATATCAAAAATTTACTACCTTTTATCAATTCCTCGTTGTTCACTGCTTTGTAGATTTTCTTTTAACATTTTGAGTCCCCAGCTCGTGAGATCGCGAGGACCGACTTTGTCTCAATTAACAGTAATCATGATTTGGATCCTCATTAATTTTATAATCCATTTATTTGTCATATCGCGACTTAGAACTTCGAAGGTAAGTTTCTGGGAGATTGGTATGCTGAGTCGTGAAACCGCGAGATGGTGATAATTAAGGCTCAATTAAGGGGAAGGAATTCTTAGATTAGGCAACTAATTAATCTTGCTATAATTACATCGCAACTTCGCGAGTCAGGGTTTTAGACGCCGTTACTTTTGAAAAGATAGTGCCGAGTGGCGAGACGCCGAGAATAGATTTAACCATGGTTATCTTTTTGCTTTTAATCCTTGACCAGGGTTATCAAAAAAGTACCTCGTGTTCTCGGCTATCGGGG
Organism: Picea mariana; assembly: GCA_032191745.1. Lineage (NCBI taxonomy): Eukaryota > Viridiplantae > Streptophyta > Pinopsida > Pinales > Pinaceae > Picea > Picea mariana. The sequence goes on from JASDQU010738275.1 coordinate 249,138, forward strand.
CTGTAAAAATAAAAATTGGATTTGACGAACGCCAAGGCACGAAACCCCGATGACATCAAATCATGAGTTAAAAGATTTTACCCTAATTAATATCTCGGCAGAAAATTGAAAAGGACTTCGCTGCTTCGTGACTCGGGAGGTGTGAACTCAAGGATTAAAGTATCTGACTTGCGAGATCCCGAAATAAAACAAAAAGAGCGAACGTTTTTACGAAAGTGGACTTGTTTTGAGGGTAGAAAAAGCATCACTGCTTACTCGGCAAGGTTGCAGAGTTTTTTCAAAGTTTCGGGGGGAGAAAAAACAAAAGGCCATCTTTAGAATTTTAAGTATCCAAAATGAAAATTGTGAAGGGTTAACAAAAAACAAGGGCGGGTCCAACATAGGCTCCAACTAGGGATCTCTTCTTCATGTGAGGCAGGAAGAATAGTAGACCACGTGCCAATATTGGGTAAATGGAGTCATAAGCTAAAAGAGGTAGAAAGATTCCAAGGAAAAAGGATCGAAGGGGGGGAAAGACTCTGCTCTTTACCTCGAGAGGTTTTTTTATTTCAAAATCAGATACTCTTTCTAAACACAGCTATAGTCTCTTTCACAATTTTCCCTTTCCCACTACTAACTTTGGGTAGGTTTTAAGACAGTCGAAACGACCCTAGGAGATTCAACAGATCTTGTGATTCTCAGCTTGCATCAAAATAATGAGATTATATATTTTTAAATCGGGAAGTCTCGTCTGAATTTGGGGTGTTGATCAGGTTTTGATAAAGCATTGGTTACCAGATTAGAGTGCTATTCATGTATAATAGCCTTACAGATATCTCAGACATTGCTTCACTGCCAGCGAGCCTGTTCAGTACCTCGGTGAAGTTGTCTGACCCCTTTCACTGAATTTCCTTTCACCACTTCGAAAAATATTTATGCATTTAAATGCTGAGACAAGGGCAATCATTTATGAATTTCCTTTCGTCGTCTTCCTGGACTAGGTGGGGGCAATCATTTCTGAATTTCCTTTCACCACCTGTCTTATATCTTACTTTTAAGGCACGAAGATGGGGGAAATCAGTTTGTATCAGGGCTGATATCTGTGTAATATTTTGCATCAGAGGTCTGTTAACTCATTTTAATTACTTGGTACCAAGCCTCCCTTGACCTTCGCAACACCTTCGTTCTTAGGGAAAAAAGGAAATTAAATTTTGTTAATGGACATCCCGTTTGAGCAAGCTTTGATTCTTTCGACGCTGTTGAAAAACCTAGGGAAGATAAGATCTCCCTAGACGTTCCTTCACTTAGCAGGAGATCAAGTAGTTGTGAAGACCAGCTTTCCTATCAAGATCTGTTTCGAAACCCCTGAGGTTTGAAAAAAAATACTTTTATGCCTTCGCAATAACTCTGGAAGACGGTGAATTGCTAAAATTTAAACCCAAAAATAGATAGGATACAAAGCGACGATTTATTGACTGAAAATATGGGGGTCGAAACAGCTCGAGACTGACTCTTGTAGATAACCTCGGGGATAGTTTATTTCAACTGCCCATTTTTTATTTTGTGTATCGTTCAACTTATTTCAAACCAAAATTATTAAACCAAGCAATGATCCTCCTGTCTAACATTTTGTATTGTCGTTTGAAAGATGTTACCTTGATTTCCCTTAACAGTCTTTCATAACATATATTTTGAGAAAGTTTCTTTTTACCTTTTTATTTCATTTTCTTTGCGCAATACGAAACTATTTTAGGTATCACCTGTTTTATGACGCTCTATTTCTGACACCGAGTTGCAAATTACTTTTCCTGCTAGTTTCATCTGCAGTTGGAATACTGTAAAAAGAAAATGTGAATCTTTATTGGAAAAGTGTTGAGAGTTTAGGAAAAAAAACTGAAAATTAAAAGTAAATATTCAAATGAAAATATATGTATGTACAAAACATGAAATTTATTTATTTACGTGTTTTTTTTTTTTACAACCGTTATGTCATGTAATGTTTTAGATATCGCCCGTTGATAGGGGCGCTGAGGACTTCTCCGTCAATGTTCTCCAACAGGAAAGAATCCTTCCCCTCTGGGGCAGAGACCCTGAATGGTCCATACTAGAGGTGGTCAAATTTACCATGTTTCGTGGCTTCCTCTTTTCTTGCGTTCCATCTTAGTACCAAGTCACCTGGAAGGAATTCCCTTTCTTTTGCCTTGAGATTGAACAAAGATTTCATCTCATCTTGGTACTTTTGCATTTTATCATCGACTCCCACTCTATGTTGTTGAACCTCGATTAGCTGATTAATTCTCCTGGTTACATGATTGGGTTCTTCGATTTGATCCTGCCATAACCTCATCACTGGTAATGCTAGGTTTATAGGTAGAACAACATCTGTGCCATAGACCATTTGAAAAGGAGAGATGCCGATAGACCTTTTAATGATGATGCAGTTTGCCCATAATGCGTATTTCAAGTGCACATGCCAAGACCTTTTATTTTCATCCAGTACTTTCTTGATTATGTTCACCAGGCTCTTGTTAGATGATTCAACCAATCTGTTCCCCTGAGGATAATATGCAGTGGAATGGCTGAGAACGATATTGTACTTCTGACAGAAACTGATCATGGCCATAGATTTTAAGGCCTGGGCATTATCGGTAACTATTTTTTGTGGACACCCAAATTTTGACAAGATATTGTCCTCCAAGAAATTGATTACCACTGATTTTGTTGCCCTTTTGGTTGGAATGGATTCCACCCACTTAGTAAAATAATCTGTAGCTGTTAAAATCCATTTATGTTGAGCACTAGAGTGGGGATTAATTTCCCCTATAAAGTCTAAACCCTTTTGTTGAAATGGAGCTTCATCTTTGACTGGAATGAGTGGCAGTGCAGGGAGTTTCTGTTTACCAACGAATATTTGACACGGGTTCCAGGCACGCACTTTGGCGTTGACGTCCGAAAATAGTTTTGGCCAATAGTAACTGGCCCTCAAGATCTTGTAGGATGTGTCTCTCCATGCATGGTATCCTCCACAGACTCCTTCATGAAATTATTCTATAACCCGTGGAGTTTTCGACTCAACCAAACAGACTACTAAGAACCCAAGTGGATCCTTCCAGTATAGCTGATTTTCGGCGATGCAATATTTTATAGCATGGATTTTTAAAGTTCTGCATTTGGCTGGTGATAGTCCAGTTGGAAATTTCAGGTTTAACAAGTAGAACACTATGTCTTTATACTAGCCTGACGATATGAACTTTTCTTCGACCTTGCTTGGATCTGTATGGTTATCCGGCTTATGCAGGTGTGCGTCCCCATCTTCACCTTGGAGGTAATTTATATCAAGAGCTCTAAGATTCAACTCAGCCAAGAGTTTGTCCAGACCCTGCCCCTTTATTAATTTAGTCGTCTTGACTTCCAGATCAAATTCTTATATTTTAGCGAGCCAGCGCCCTCGTTTTCCGTCACTATCTGACTGCACCAATATATCTTTCACAGCACTGGTTGGCACGTACACGATAATTTTCAAATGCAATACATAGGTTCTGAATGCTTTTAGCACTTTCACCATTGCGTATGCTTGTTTTTCTAATATGTCATACTTTAGTTCGATGTCTCTAAGGCTCTTGCTAAAAAATGTGATCGATCGTTCGAATCCTTCGTCATATTTTTGCAGGAGCACCGCGGCGATAGTATGCTTAGAAGCAAATGAGAAGATAAGGAAATCTTTCAAGTAATTTAGGCTTGCTAACATAGGTGCCTTGTTGATGACTTTCTTAATATGCACGAATGAGCAAAGAATCCCAAGAAGCTTACCTTCCCGTAGCGAAATGTGATTTCTTTGGGTTCAATGGCAGACCATACGTGCGGCATTTTTTGAAAGTCTGTTTTAGATGGATCAAATGTTCTTCATCATTTTTAGAGAAAACCATCAAATCGTCGAGGTAGATGAAAACAAACTTGTCTCTTTCTCCTACAAAAGCGATATCCATAGCACGCTGAAATGTAGCCCCTGCATTCATCAAACCAAATGACATTTTATCATACATGAATGTACCCCAGGGTGTGGTGAAAGCAGTTTTTTCTCTGTCTTTCTCATTCATGGTGATTTGGTTATAACCAGAGAACCCATCTATCATAGACATTCGATTTTCTCCCACTACCTTTTCTAGGACGTGGTCCATTTTGGGGAGCGGATAATTATCCTTGAGAGAACACTTATTCAAGTTCTGAAAATCCACACACAGTCTGATTTCTCCGTTCTTTTTCCTGACCAGGACCAAATTTTCCACCCACTCCGAGTACCTTAGAGGTACGATTATTTTCGCATTTAAAATCTTCTTAAATTCCTTTTCAATCACGGGCAACAAAATGGGGTTAATTTGCCTAAGCTTTTGCCTAAACGGTTTGATCCCGGTCTTCAAAGGTATCTTGTGCTCAATTATGGAAGTGTCATACGTTCTAAGCTCATCATAGAACCAGGAGAAAACATCTTTGTACTGTCTGAGTAAGTCTCTATACTGAACTTTTACTTTGGGAGGGAGGAACTTAGATATCTTTACTATCCTGGACTCTTTCTCAGTTCCTATATCGCAGTCTTCCACTTCTTCTGGTTGGGGCTACAAAGTGGATTTCACAAGTACGCCATTCTAATCGAACAGTCTTTCTAAAGGAATTAAGCCTTTCAGAATTTGGTTTCTTTTAAGGACCAACATACGATGATCCGCTATTTTTTCTCAGAAGGTTTCAGGATCTTCCCCTTCTTGCATAATCCACATTGGGTCATTTTGATTCTCTTGGTCTGGATGAGTTTCAGAGAACTCACCTACTGCTATAAGAAATTTGTTGATTTGTTCATTATCTTCAAAGACCTGCCAGTGTTGGATATTATCTGGTATAGAGGGTTTGTATCTAATTTCAATGCGATACTTGAGTTTGACGGTCGTGGGAGGAGAAAAGGTCGAAGCTGCTTTGGCAAATGCGTCAGCATGTAGATTCTCTGCGCGAGGGAAAAATGGACCTTTACAGATGAGAAAAAGTTCTCCATCAAATCCCAAGAACAATTTATGTATGTTCTTAGTCTGGGATGCTTGGCTAGGTACTGTCTATTTATTTGTTTAACTATTAGCTCTGCATCACCATAAACTTCCGGGTTATGTATATTTAGCCTTTTCGCAGCCTCTAATCCTAAAATCAATGCTTCGTATTCGCATACATTGTTATTGTAATCTATGTCCCACTGTAGTCGGTAAGAGAAAGGAACAATGAATTTACCTTCGGGAGCCACTAAGAGCACTCCCGCACCTGCCCCTTCAGAACACAAGGCACCATCGAAATACATTTTCCAAACTCTTGTATTACATAGCTCTTCGGTCAAATGACTTGTCTCTTCTTTCTTCATATCGAGTTCCTCTAGACACCCATCGAAACCATCATCAAAAGACAAGATGCAATTCCCCAAATCTTGATCTGCAATGTAAATGGGAAAGTTATCTGGGTTTTGAGGGTCACTGACTATATACGCTAATATTGTTTCTCTGTACAAACGAGTGAATTGACCACCGAAAACAGGGATTGTGGCATATGTCATGTCCAACTGTAGAGAACCCCCTAGCTTGGCTCCCCATGATCTAGATAACAGCATGCCATACTTGGGAGGAATATCTGCGATAACCACATCCATAAGGATACTCTTGACTGGGACCTGAGATAGGGTAACTACCATATCTTTTATCATTCCCATACATTTAACCTTTCTCGAATCGAAAGAGTACATATTTCCATAAGGTCTTGTGATCTGGAGACCCAACCTATCCATTATAATCTTGGGCATAACATTATGGGAAGCCCCGGAGTCTAACATACAATTATGCAGCAACTGATCATGTATATTCAGGGTGATATAAAAAGGAGCGATGTTGTCTTTGGACCCTTCAAAATGAGGACCAAATGTGATGTTAGGCCTGTCATCTTCCAAATTGATAACATCAGACTGACTTTCTAGCTCATAGACACCCATCGCTTTGGCAATTTGCTTCCGATAAGTGGGATTTTTTGCTAATTCTACCAAAGGAATCAGTATCTTAATTTTGTTTAACTCATTTTCAAAACTGAATGATGTGTTTACCTTGTTCATTTCCTTGGTTGAGACCTTCGATTTTTTTCTTTCCGACTGACTTGTCTGGATCGCTTTATCGCTCGTGACCCTAGTTGAAGACGTAACTTTATCTACTGGTCCAGTTTCTTGTGTTTGAGTTTCAACTCTTTTCGCCTCAGACTCTCGAGTGCTTGCTACCTTGGTGTCTTCTGAAGGAGGTTGATCAGCTTGACCCTTTTGAAGGATTTTCTTAGGTTGATTCGTTGAGGTGGGCTTACTCTTAGATATTAGGTTGTACTTTGGTTGAAACTCGGCCATTATCATCTCTGTTTCTGGTTGAGATATACAAGGACCAGTGTGATCACCTTCTTCATCCTTATCAGACGGTTGTGGAGTATTCAAGGATTTTTTCATAGTCTTCACGAGTCAGATATGGCTGCGAGAAGTCATCACCAAAATTCGCGACTTCATCCTTGGAATCTCCGAAATCTTGAAGGTCGTTTGCTCCTATAAAATTTTCGTTCTTTAGTGGATCTTGTATTTTTTTATCTTCATTTTTTATTTGTCTTCATTTATTTTGGGGATTTGGGTTTCTCCTGAAGTACTTTTTATTAGAAGAATCAGCTTTAAACTGGCCCAACTCCATCCTAGAAATTTTGTTAGATGGTTCTTTAATTATCTGGGCCATATCATCTACTTTGTCATCAGTGTATCTATTTGAGCCTGAAGGACCCGCTGGTTCCCTATAACATCTATTCTCGCGGTTGATTGTTTCTACTTTAGCCTTTAATTTACCTGAAGCCATCATATTAGATTCTATTTTGATAGCATCATCTTGCATTCTATTTAGGGTGGCTCCTCTTCTTTCTCGTAAAAGTAGTGTGAAATCGAGCTCGAAAGCTCCCACGAAGGTTACTTTGGCTGAGGGTTCGGAGGGTTTAACTGCAGCTGGAATCTTATTATACAGTTTGTTGAATCTCAGAATAAATTCCATGACTGTTTCTGAGTTCTTTTTCTTTAGGGACCCAAACTTGGTAAGGTAATATAAGTGATCTTTTCTCTCTCCCCGTTGTCTGAGGAAAGCATCTTCCAAAGCGTCATATGTCCAAATAGAAGCTGCGGGGAGGCTCCGAAACCAAGTTCGGACCTATCCTTCAAAGGTATGGACAAGGAGTCTCGAATAGACATCTTCGTGCTCAATGCCACAGACGTCTGCGAATTGGTCAAATAAATTTATATGCTTGGCTGCAGTTAGATCTCCCTCCCCAGTGAACTTAGGAAGATTTTTGATGTAGTTTTCAGGAAGATCATGTAGGGGGACGGGTAAAACCAAGGGAGCATATCTCACTGCTACTTTATAAAAAACTCTGGGAGGAGGGACAAGCCCTTGACCTCCACCTCCTCCTCCAGGAGCACCTCCACCACCTCCTCCGGCGGCAACCATCAATTCTGGTGGGGAAACAAGTAAGACCGGGAAATTCAGTCGAAGAAAAGCTGGTATGTCAACTGTCGACGAAATTTCTAAAGGATCTTTTCCCTTGTGTATGGATGGGAAAGTCTGATGAATCTCACTCCTAACTTCAAATAAGTTTGTCGTCGGATCTTTGGTATCAAATAGAGGACTGCGTGAAGTAGAAGGTTTTGAATGGCATTTAGTCTTTAAAAGTATTTCGGGATTATTAACAGGCGTAATCAGCTTACCATCTGGGTTCTTTCTGGTATTCCTTCTACTGAATGCCAGTTTATTTTTTTCGTGGAGTCGCCAACTAAAAGATTTAAAAATCCTTAAAATTGTGTGTACTCTATGTTCACTATCAAGAAGTAACACTTTTCAACGAAATAAATGTCGTTTTCCCAGGGAAAAGATTTCGTAACTTCGCTCCCCGGCATCGGCGCCAGAAATATGATGTTCCTGAGTCTGTACTTAAGGCTTAAAAGTACAGTGTCAAGGCATCCGAAAGTAGGTGAAATATGGATGAGAGAGTAATGTTTACCTTCGGTAAAGGAAACTAGGGAAGATTTGTACGTTGGCGTTGTCTAGCTTCCAACTGTTCCTGAGTGGTTATATCTTGTTCAATGGTTTCCCATGAACGTTCAAGTTCATTCCGGTTATTAGCAGTTTTAAGGATTGTGTCAAAAAGGTTTAAAGCAATATGCATTTGGTTCAATAGTCCGGGTTCGATATTAGGTTGTATTTGTGCAGGGATAGTCATGGAGGAACAGTAAGGCTAGGAAAAGATTCAAAGAGAGATTAAATTCTTTCTCGATTTGGCCGAAATAAAGAGAATTTTATGTTTTTTGGAATAAAATAAAAATGCAAATCGAACGCTCTTTCCCGTAACTGTGTTATATTTTAATATAAAGGTGTAAGGTGAGAGAAAAAAATTTAGCTGTATATAATGCAAGGTTCCTGTCAAAGAGAAAACTCACATATAAATAGTACAGGAAATTAGTAAGAAAATAACTGACATAGCGAAGAATATATGTAGAATTCTGAAAGTGCATATTGGTCTTACACCCGCTGGTAGTTGGTGTAGAGGAAAGACAATAAACAAATACAAAAAACCAAAATCCCTTTGTTATAGTAGTGGTCGTACTAAAGTATAATAGAGCACATCAATTATGAATAATGGAATGAAATGAATCATGAAATACGAAGAAAAAAACTTGTAACACAGATCTTGACAGAATCGAGACTCTTCATATTTTCTTATATTAACTTCTCGAATGCAAAAACTCTATTACAATCGAAACAAAAAAGGTCCCTGCCTTGTTTATTTCTTTCTGTGATATATTTATACAATTTTACAGATCAGTTAGAATCTCAACGGTTACACAAATTCGGTTACAACAGAGAGGAAAGCAATCACTCCCTTTCTCCTACTCTATTTTCACTTGGTGCCAGGTGCTCATCTTAGCGCGGATTCGGTGCAGGCGATACACCTTTCCACAAACTGAGATACGAGCTGCGAAGGTTCCGCTTGACAGCTGGCCTCGACGAAATAACATTCTCGGGCTAACTGTTGTATCTTGTCCCCTATTTGTGCATCAACGATGTCTAGGGCACTTAGTTGCGTGCTGGGCTGAATCAAGTGCTTCTCAACTCGAGCCATGTCCACCCTGTCCATCTGAGAGATATCGGTCAAATCTCTCTCCTCCTTCTCTTTCATATCAAGTGAGATATGTTCTACATTCATTTGTATTAATGTTTCGGCATCACCTCCAGTGTCCATACCCAAAAACTCACCCTCTATAGAATTGAAGGCTTCTTCTAATGAATTAGTCACTTTTTGGGCCTATTCCTTGCCCAGGAAAATGTTATGCTCCCAATCCTTCAACAAAATGTTACCTCTAGTTTGTTCTGGGAGGGTGAGTCCGGGGGAACCTGCTGAAACTCTATCGTTCGTGGCTATCACCGCCTCCCAAAAGGCGACCCGAGCCACTCCTTCATCTCTTTCTCTGACAGTCAGGTTCTCTAAAACCTGATGCATCAACAGACAATCCTCTTGGATTGTTCCCACTTTGGCGAGCAAACTCTGCTGTGCAGAAGAGATCTTGCTCTGAATCTGGGTAGCTTGGGATTTAAACCCCTCGACATCGATCATCCTACTTTCATCGATCTCTACCTGAGCCTGTAGCTCTGCAATCATAGTCCTCTGTTGACCAGCCTGCACCCGACCATCTCGGATCACTGAATGTGCTTGCACCAACTTGGCTTTGAGCACTTCTATTTCCCTTTTATCAGTTAGTCGGGCCAGTTCTATTTTCCCGCTCACCTGACCTTTGGCGCTTTCTGTGGCCGAAGCTACTCTGGCTTAGAGAGTCTTGATTAGGCGATTCTTTCTTTTGAGCTGGTTTTTTAACATCCCGACCGAGAATTGATTCGCCAATACATACACTCCTAGTGTTCCTACGATCTCCGTTGCGAATTCCTCATTCTTTTTTTTCTTTCCATCGGTCATAACCTTTAATTTTTTATAAGTCAATCCTTCATCCTGGTAGAACTCCCTTTTCACCACCACTTTTCTCTTTTTGTCAAAAAAAGAACTCGTTTGGGGGAAGTTCTTCTGCTCTGATAGGCCTCAGTTCCTCATCGAAAATCCATTCTTCTTCTATATTTCCTTGCGTCGACTGCAAGGGGGTGATAGAAGTGATGTGTTCCTCGATCTGTTTCGCTGCCTTTCCTGGGGTGAAGATCGAGTCTTGCTTCTTTGGAGGTTTAGAGGTCTTTGTCTCAATTTCTGGATTCTAGGTCTCTGGCAGGTCTGAATTCTGTGCCTCTGCTTCGAGCTTCTTCGTTTTCTCCCCCTCGTTCTAGATTTTTCCTGAACCATAAATTGCCTTTTTGGGGCCTTCAGCATCCTTCGGTTTTGTCTCAAAAACGTCCAGGCTCACTCCTCGTAACACAGTAGGAAGACAACTTCGTCTATTTTCCTGAAATTTTAATACAGAGGTCATGTCTTCAGGTGCTAAAGATCGGATCCGAACTAGCACTTCCCCATAAGACCTTGCCCCTCAGAAAATGTCATCCGCGGGTGAAAACTCATGTTCAAACCTCTTCAACCCACAATTATCTAAATGGTTGCTTACAATTTTCTGAGGATCATGTTTTTTAAACTCAATGGAGACCAAACTCAGGTCTTCCAGGGCTGCAGCCTCGGCTTTAGCATGCCCGAAATCCAATAAAGAATAAGAATTTAGCTGAACGAGGAAAAACGGCCATACCTTCTTCGAAGATGCTTTGAGTTCTTTACTCACCCCGCCAATCACTATTTTTCGGGTGATCTCGCGACAAGAAATCTTGTCGGGGATGAACAGTGGTAGTGCAAGCGGGGGAACAACAACTCTGAACACTCTGAAATAGGAAAACTCTGCTTCTACGTAACAGTCTGCTATACCACTCAGATTTGCAGCAATGTTGTCCGAGATACGAGGTGGTGACCAACCAAAAATGGCGATGTGCAGGGGCACCATCACCCAGTTGAAAATTTTGTAAATAAATTTGTCCGCTTTATTCTCTCACAGTTTGTCATGATACTCATGTAAAGGTTTTTCTTGGGCTGGATTCCAAGCACAGCTCATCAAAGGGAATGTTTTCATGGAACATATTGCGTCCATGATATACATAGACATGAAAAATGAGGATGGTCTCCCGCTTGCCTTCTGCTCCTGATACTCTGTGATCCGGTTGGCCAAACTGTCCGAGAGTATCTTTGCCCAATTAAATGAGCAAAATTCTACGACCCTAAACATGAGAGGCACCCACACAATGTAGAAATGCGATGTGTCCTCCCTTCTGAATAATTGGCATGTCATCATTTCCACATACTTATACTGTGGCTCCAGCGAAGCGATTGAATAAATACCCTGGTTCTTTGCTCTGAATTTTACGGAGCGCGAAACCCAATCCTTTATCAAACCGAGCATGGTTTTTTCATATTCAGTGCACTCCTTCTGTTTGAATCCCTCCAGGAATTCAACATCATACGTGTATTCAGATGTTGTTGGGAGCTTATACATGGTTTGGATGTGCTCCGGTCTAAAAGTCCCGACTATGCCCTGTCGTTCGTTCATGATGGTTCTGGTGGGTAGGTCTATGTGATCCAACACCCATCGAATCATGTCATAATATGGGAGAAACCGTGGTCTGGTTTCTACCTTGTGCATTCCATATTGAACAACAATCTTGTATTTAGTGTTCAAATCATCCTTTTCATTGTCGTCGCAGTCTGAATAATTCACCAACTCAGATTGTAGAATATCTGAAACGAACGACTAGCTAGGGAGCAAGTCGAAACTCCGAGGCAAAGTGTCCGAGACATTATCTGAGCCTTGCCCTACAACCTCGACATTTTCCTTTGCTGCTTTCCGTGGAGCCATAGTTGAAGCTTTCGTTTTCGCCCTTCTACGATAGACTTGTGTATACATGCAGAAATTAGTTCACTCGGAAAATGAAGAGCTCTGCGTGGCTATGAAAAATTTATAATGAAATGTAGCTCTGGCATATATTTGAAAAAATGATACCTTTCAAAACAACCCGTCAATTTGAAATTAGAAATAAATTTATGCCGTAAAAATCCGATCTTACACATAGATTTACCTTATATTCCCATTAATGTCATAAGTTTTTGCGGTTTGACAGTCAGTCAGAGTATGGAGAGCAAATAGCTACCTCGAAAAATGTACATGCCTCGATGTGCAGGATATATTTTGCCTTATATTAAAATATCAAAATTTACTACCTTTTATCAATTCCTCGTTGTTCACTGCTTCGTAGATTTTGTTTTAACATTTTGAGTCCCCAGCTCGTGAGATCGCGAGGACCGACTTTGGCTTAATTAACAGTAATCATGATTTGGAGCCTCATTAATTTTATAATCCATTTATTTGTCATATCGCGACTCGGAACTTCGAAGGTAAGTTTCTGGGAGATTGGTATGCCGAGTCGCGAAACCGCGAGATGGTGATAATTAAGGCTCAATTAAGGGGAAGGAAATCTTAGATTAGGAAACTAATTAATCTTTCTATAATTACATCGCAACTTCACGAGTCAGGGTTTTAGACGCCGTAACTTTCGAAAAGATAGTGCTGAGTGGCGAGACGCCGAGAACAGATTTAACCATGGTTAGCTTTTTGCCTTTAATACTTGACCAAGGTTATCACAAAAGTACCTCGTGTTATCGGCTATCGGGGCTGTAAAAATAAAACATGGATTTGACAAACGTCGAGGTGCAAAACCCCGACGACGTCAAATCATGAGTTAAAAGATTTTACCCTAGTTAATGTCTCGGGCGAAAATTGAAAACAACTTCGTCACTTCATGACTCGGGAGGTGTGAACTCAAGGATTAAAGTATCCGACATGAGAGATCCCAAAATAAAACAAAAAGAGAGAACGTTCTTACGAACGTGGACTTGTTTTGAGGGCAGAAAAAGCATCATTGCTTACTTGGCAAGGTTGCAGAGTTTTTTCAAAGTTTCGTGGGGAGAAAAAACAAAAGGCCATCTTTAGAATTTTAAGTATCCAAAATGAAAATTGTGAAGGGTTAACAAAAAACAAGGGCGGCTCCAAAAGTATATATTGTATGGTGAATGGTGAAATTCGATATAATGAAATAAGAAAGGTTTTCTCGGTTGAGGGTTTCTAGTATAAATCTATGTGTACTATGTGTATGAGCCATTGATTAAATTATGTTTTTCTTAAGAATATATATGCATTTCTTTACTTCATAGGTTTAAAACTTACAAAGAGGGGTTGTATGCGAGCGCAGTTTCCTAGTGAACACCTGGCAGGGGTGACACTTCTTAACCGCTTCAATACAATCTTTAAAGATAGATGGCCAGAAATAACTGTCTCACAATTTTTTTTGGGTTGTTGCAAGATCGAATATATGACCACCACAAGCCCCACTGTGGAAATCATTTAGGACTGACTCAGCTTCTCTGTGAGTTAAACAACGAAGCAAGATATTGTCTATTTCTTGGCGATACAAAGTGTCACAAACGATACTATAATTCTTATCTTGGTACCTTACAGGTCATCGGTTATCTCATGAGAGATATTGAGGAAACTTCAAAGTTTGAATATAGAGAACAATGTTTACATACCAGGGATTGGATGATGAAACAAGAAAAATGTGTTTGTCTGCAAATGAATCAACATGGATAACATCCTCATCTAATTGTGGAAAGTTGGATATTAACTCCGCGAAGAATAGTGATTTCTTAGATTTCGTGGAAGCGAAATTGAGATCAAACTCTTGTAAAATGACAATCCATTTATTGTATTTCCCCCCTATGATATGCCTAGTAAGGACGTATTGAAATGGGTTGAAATCGAAAACCACAATAGTCTTGCAAAGTAATATATAATGACGTAAACGTTGGACTACGCAAACGACAGCCAAAGCTAGTTTTTCAACGTGAGAATAATTAAGCTCAGGACCGATTAGGTTTCAAATAAGATAGTAGTTGACATGCTTGTGGAGCTCATCATCCTCTTGAACCAAAAGCATACCAATCATCTCCTCATACACGATGATATAAAGAAAGTAATCTCTACTATAGTCAGGAGACTTTAGCAAAGGCATTGATACCAAGGCTTTCTTCAAAGGATCGAAGGACTCCTGGGCTTGCTCATCCTAGATAAAAGGGGTTTCCTTCTTCAAAAGATGCATGAAAACCTTAGTGATATTGACATAATTTACTATAAACCGATGTAGAAATTTATCTTTTCCCTTGTAAACCTTGAAGTTTTCTAATAGTGTGCAGGGGAGGAAATCAAAGTATTTCCTCAACCTTTAACAAATCTACCATGATCCTGGTCTCAGAAACTAAAAATCCCAAAAGACGACCAGACCTAATGGAAAATATGCACTTATGAGGGTTCAACTAGATTCTATAGTAACGACATCTTTCAAAAACAAGTTGAAGGTGCATCGAGTGATCCACTCTCTTACAAGAGTGAGCAACAAGATTATCCAGTTAATATTCGACTATATGATTAATATCATGGAATGGGAAGGTCATGGCATGTTGGAGGGTTGATCCTACGTTTATAAGGCCAAAAGGAATTTTTTGGTATGTGAAAGTACCCCAAGGAAAAATAAATGTCATCTTGTGTTGATCCTCAGGTTTAATCTGAATCTGGTTATACCCTGAAAAATCTATCCATAAAATAAAATACTTCACTTCCCATACAATCATCGAGAATCTCATCGACGAAAGGTGTCGGGAAGTTGTCTTTAAGATAGGCCTTTTTCAGGTCACAAAATTCCATGCATACACGTATAGTTCCTTGCTTCTTATTCACAAGAACCGGATTGGATACCCATTTAGTCAAGGGAACCGGCTAGATGAAGCCAACATTAAGTAGCTTCTCCACCTCTACCTCAATAGAAGGGGCCTTCCGAGGATTGAAATCTCTAAGATGTTGTCGAAAAGGTTTAGAATCCAGATAATTTATAATCTCATGCTCAACAATACGAAGGTCAATTCCTGGAATCTCTTCATATGACCAAGAAAATACATCTTGAAATTCATTGAAGAGTTCAGTGTAGATCAGGATTTCTTCTGGCGATCAATCTGCACCGATATGTATATTTTCAGTCTTACCAGGGGTATGAGAGATATCGATTGTGACAGTAGAAGAAATAATATCCATATTTCCTTTGTCATAAATGTCGTGTGTATCACTTGGAACTACGACATGATCAACTATCTCACTCAAAGTAGATCGAAAGTCATCTTGTTCGATTCTTTCAAGATCTGGGAGAAAATAAGAGCGGTGATGCATATCATCCAAAGGTTTGTTGAAACCATTCATGACTTCAATGATAGCTTCGTTTGAAGGAAAAGTCCCATCAAGGAAGTCATGTGAACAAGACAACGAAGTGGCCCACACAGGCCTAGGAACATGATCCTCCTCATCTATCGATGAGGTAACAGGATCGGGATCGAAAGAAGGGTCAAGAACAACATGATATGCAATAAATGTTGTTGATAGTGGCATGGCCATTCTAGCATGCAACTGGCCTTCACAAGATGAACTCGAGGAAGGTAGGTTCCACAGATCACTAAAATAGAAAGTGCGGAAAGGAATGAACCTCCCTGTCGAAACAGGCCTACTAGACATGGCGTAAATGTGGTGAATCAATGCCATGAAGTCGAAACTACCCATAAGGGAAGAATACATTCCGACACTGACATTATCAGTTGCTACCTGATAATTGTACATCACAAGGATCGACGGTCCAACAAATTCATTGGGACTAGAGTACGCAAAGGATAACTGGTCGATTGTCACGATCTTCCCTTCATGAGGAAAACAAAGAATACAAAAGATGGATGATATGATGAAAAGCATAGCATAGGTCCAATTGCATAATAGTAAAAAGTTATAATCACGAGGCGCATCAACTAACTCGACCTCGACCTCTACCATCTTCCCACCTAACTAGACCGAAAAGGAAAAAAAAATATTGTGAGGGTGGAAGGAATGACCGTTAAAAGCAGTCAACATGTTCGATTATTTAGAAAGAGTTGGCGAACCCAGAGATTTACAATAGATCAAGGACATCACACATGTAGCAGTTCCTTCATCAACAACCACACATTTGATGGTATACTTTGAGTACCCCACATGGATTTGGAATTCCATATGGTAAGGCAAGTGAGTCTTCACATCTATGATGTCAAACTTGATAACTTTTGAGGCACTAGGTTATAGATCTCAAAATGCAGATAGTAAGGAATTCCTCTGTGAAGGACACGTGTGGAGTACCTCCAAAGATGAAATTACACAAGGGGTTTGACCCAGGTCCTCAATAATAGAGTAGTTCTGGGTGACTCTAGAATTTGTATTGTGGCTAGAGCGCTTGAGTACTCCTTTCAGAATATGAGGCAGTGGCTCTGGTTTTTCAATATACAAATTTATCTCCAGAGGAGGAGGAGGAGAAAATTCTATACCAGCTATAGCCTATGAAGAGCTATAATCTCGAGATTGAGTGGCTACATTAACTTTCTCATCAAACATATTGATACACAAATGGTCATCCTCTTACAAAAATGGGTTTTGACTCCCACCAACTGCATTTCCAGAGTTTGCGGAGCTCGAGGCCATGTGCTGGTTATGTGGGAAGGGATTCGTCAGCACAACGGGTGGTAGAGATAATAACCTCGCAACTTCTACAAGTTTCGGGCATAAATGAGTAAGGTGGTCATCTGTAAAAATCTTACATGGAAACCTCACCTTACATATTTCTCTCTTTCCCTCTCCAACATTATTATTCATCTTTTCATTGTTACCATTGTCCTTGGGTTTATTATTATTTTTCCCACCCTTATGATTAATACATCGTTTCTTCTTATAACCACCTGGTTACTGGTTACCATTTGGGTTGGTCGACGATTGCACAGAATGTACATCCATCGACTGAGTAGGATTGGAAGATACATATGAGGCTGGCCCTCCTACAGAATGGTTTAGAGACAACTCTTTCAAATGGTGTGTCACCGAGTATGCGGATTTTACATTGGTGGAGCCTACAATGCCATCGGCATGAGGTCCAAGATTTTTTCTAGGGTCATAATTTGACTGCGGAGCATCCAGAAGAATGTGGTATAACATCCCAGACTGAGTGTATATAATATCTAACTAATGGTCTTTAAAGATTTCTTCTTCCTCAGTGGTAACCCTGGATGTAGCAACATCATTTGATATAGGAGGGTGAAAATAATTAAGGAACCATTCTAAAAGAAAGTTTGGGGGTATGGAGGTCTTAATCAACCTCTTCCGTCTACACCACTCCTGTATATGATATGAGATATGAGTCATTGTGTCATGGCATAAAGTTGACAGAAGTTCTATGCTAGCATCGTAACAAACCAACAGTTGTAAGTGGTTAAGAAAGACAAACACCATCTTACTAAAGGTCCCATATGCCCCCCTAGGTAGCTCAATATACCATTTTGCAGTGACCCCAATGAGGGTGCATTGAAATAATATTAACCAAATGGAATCATCATTAAGGGAATTCGAGGAGCACTATAGGTGAAAGGTACTAACGTGATCACTAGGATCCTCGCCATTCTTTCCTTCGAATTTTGAAATGTCTGAAGGAAGCTTGGTGGGAATGGGGGGCCATGTACGATCATGAATCATAAGGTTGTTCATCAACTTAGACAAGTCTGAAAGAATAGGCATGGCCAAAAAAGGGAGATGGGGTTGTGGCATCTGGCCCCAAGATCCCTAGAAAGATTATGTTTGAGGAACTACAATCCATCCAGGGTTCTGGTAAGCACCATGGCCCTATCTGGGATTATAAGACCATCCTCCAGGATGATTCATAAAAGTCTGGTTGGGAATCATCCTAATAGGAATGTTCTGATGGGGGTTATAAAAATTGCCCCAAACCAGATTGGATCATGGTTGGGGGTTTCCCAAAGCGTGAAACTCAACTGCTTCGGGTGTGAATGCAGAGGATAGAGGTGGTTTATTCATGCCAAACATGTTGGTCAGAATCATCACCGAGGAGGTAGGGGTGTAGGATGAAACTTGAGCAGAAGCTTGTCCGCCAGGTTGGTTGTTCCACCCAGAAGAAAGAGGATTAGACCTGGGGTTAAAAGCAGGAATGCCTCCCATATTAGTAGCTGTTTGTGGGATTTGAGAACCACCAAACAAAAATGGAGTGTAAGGAGGTGTAGTTCCCCCAATCCCAATGCTAGCATTAGGGCCAGCAGTTGGGATGGCATTCAAAAACTGTGAAGTAAAATTCGACATACCATAGGAAAAAGGATTAGAGGCCATAGGGATGGACTGAACATGATAGTCCGGTGAGTGACCAAGAGACCCAAAAGGGTTTGAGAAAAGAGATTGAGCATTCACTATAGGTTGAGCCATAGTAATGATAGGTTCCTCTGACACTACAACCATTGTGGTTGTAGGAGTCAAAGGGGTTCCATTAACTATAGTGGGTGTGGGATTTGAAGGGATCCCATTGTTCTGAATACTAGGTTCAGTACTCATCCTTGTAGAATCACAATTCTGAACAATGGAGGTGTGTGTACCACATCTAATAACTCTATGCCTTTTAGAAGGCAAAGACTCAAAATCTAGTGGCAATTGTAACAAGTGACAAGACCGATAGGGACACTGGAATGACTCTACAATCACTTAAGACTCTAAAGACAAAAAATAAATCCTAAGGCCAACTAGTAATCTAAGAGCACACCAAAATTCAAATGATCAATATGCACACAAATGGGTTAAAGTGGTTGAAAAGTGGCCTCCCGCCCTAAAGAAGGTATGTCTCACCCAAGAGGGGCCTGAGAATCCTTGCTAAAGACCGTAGGTAACAAAATCAGTTATAAGGGCCCTCATGGGCTTAACAACCAGTTGTTCATATCCCTCCAGAGAGGTAATCCTCCGTAAAGGTTGCGTATTGTCCAACCCTTATCTGACCCAGGGTACCTGCAGAATAACCCCTGCAAGTAACATATGTGGAACCTAAGTCAAGCAACTAAGCAACCAATGTATAAATGATGCACAAGCAAGAAGTTGTAAGTCAAGTACACCATATGGGCAGGGTAGAAAACCTTGAAACCTTGAAAGTAGTGCCTCTCAAAGAGGTAAAGGCACTAGAAATATCCCCAGATATGAATAGATGCCCATAAATATCTCTGACGATAAGAAGGTATCGGGGGGATATCCCTTTAACCAACCTCGCACGACCTCGTGATTAACTCTGGTATGAGGGGAGCCTCCTGATATTACCAATTATACAATGGATTTCTCCACTCCCTTTGTCAGGCACATATGTTGATTTAATTTCCTTGGAGAATTTTACTCACAAAATCGTATTCCAAAGCACTAAATCCTAAGCTAGTTTGTGCACCCTAGAAAATAAAATCACGACTAATCAATTTTAAATTATAGTGTTAATTTTAGTGGCCGTGATTACTCAAAAAGGTATTGTAGTGAAACTCAAGATGTTATGACTCAGCAAGAAAAGTAAATATGAATACAATGCAAAGTCCTAAATTCAATTTTCAATGAATGATATGCTTCTAATAACAAATGCAATTTTCAATTTCAACCCTACAATTCTGAAGTAAAAATGCATTCTTTCTTTACATGCACTAAGCTAATGACAAAAGACTCAAAAATAAAAAATGCCAAGCAATGAAAAATGCCTAATATTTTTGTATTTTCAATATAAGAGAAATAAAAATGCATGGACTAAACAACAACTTGATATGTAAAACTCTACTGTGTATAGAATGACATAACTCAAGCATAATACCTAGGAGTAAAACACCCAACCCAATGTACAGGGAAAATAAAAAATTAAAAGGTGATGAGAAAGAATCCACCCAAAAATTCAACCAAATACAGGTTTTTTGTCATCCCACAGGCACTTAAAAGTCACTACAGAGACCCAACAAGACTTGGCAAACATCAAATCCCAACCAACAACCACCAAACCCAGCAAACAAGTAAATAAGTTTGATGTACGCAAGTTTTCAAGGGAACAGAGCCTATCTACGTAACTTACAGAGGGATAGCCTACGTATATACGCGACGTTCAAGCCAAAAACCACATATATGTTTCAAAAACAAAGCCAGACAAGGGAGAATGCTGAAAAACTTAGACCTGGAGTGAACAGAGGATTTCAAGAAATGATAAGAGAAATATAAGGAGAAAAGTACTCTAAATGCTAAGAAAGAAGATTCAATTCCCAGTATGATCGCCAATTCTGTTATGAGGAAAATATCTCTATGTCTAGGGAAAACCACAACAGACGGAAATGACTGCAGAAATAAACTCTCTTCTCAAGTATGCTATGTAAACAAATATGCTAGAAAGACAAGATAAAAGGCTTACCTCATCTAGATGTTCAATGAAGTCCACCATTGAGCACTCGACCCAAAGAAATATAACTGCAACTAGTCCTCAACAAACAATCAAAGCAAGCATATGGTGATAATAAATGATGTTAGCACATTCAATAGCATAATCCATTAATAAACATGACAAATACGCCCATTGAATAATAATTCAAATATTTTCAAGATATCAATTGGATGGGAATATAGTATTTATATTAATATATGATCAGTAGAAGTGAAAATTTTACAGACTTCTGTGTCGACACAGTTCAGAACCAAGAAACTAAGCTCCTTCCAACTAGGCTTCCACCACTTCAATCCTCCACCAAAGGCAAGCTCATAGAAGAGAGACAATAAAGTTCTCAATCAATAAGGGAAGAGCTTGGGGATTGAACACTATGTTCATACTTAAATTACAAAGGGATGCAAACTCAATATGAAGTAAATAATTTCTCCAGAGTAACTTTTCTCTCAAAGTCGAATTCTTTCTCCTATTTTCCATAGCTTGGAATTGGCCCATTTATATCCTTCAAAAGGAATTGAAGGGCCAAGTCAGAACATTTCTAGTATATAGAACTCCAAGGATCATAAATCTCTTGTCGTGACCTTGAAACCCGACATTAATTTTCATTTTGGGATGCAAATCTCGATGTACACGGGTTGTAGTGGTGCGTCCTACGTATATGCATGTTGTATAGTAGGGAAGATGCGTACATGTGGAAAAATATGTATTTTTAGCTCTGGGATTTTACAAACAGGATGATATGTCTGCATGGGGAAATGGAAAAAGGCCTTTTGGGAAATATTTCACAGGGTGAGGACAATATTTCTATAACACCCCCTCTCTATTTTCCTCTCTCTCCCTCTCACACTCTCACATAGTCTCTCTATTTCCATTTTATTCCTTGATCTCTCTCCCTACCACACACACTTTCTACTCCCTCTATCTGTATTCCTCTCTCTCCCTCCTAGACTTTAACACACTCACTCTCTACCTCCTCTCTTTTTATTCCTCTCTCTCCCTCCCACACTCTCGTACACACACTTTCTATCCCCCATCTATATTTTCCTATCTCTCCCTCCCACACTCTCACATGCACACTTTCTATCCCCCCTCTATGTCTTCCTCTCTCTCCCCTCCCACACTTTAAAACACTCACTTTATACGTACCTCCTTTGTCTACCTCCCCTGTTTGTATACCTCTCTCTTCCTCCCACACTCTCGGACAAAAAATTTGTATCCCCCATTTCTCTTTTTATATCTCTCTACCCTCCATTGTCTCTATCTCCCCCCTTCTTATCAAAATTAGTCTCACTCTCCCTCCACCTCATCCTTGTCTATCCCTCCTCTCTTCATTTCTCTTCCCCCCCTCTCACACTCACACATTCTCTCTCTACCCCCTCCTCCCTCTATCTCTCCCCCTCCCTCACACTATCTCTCCTCTTTCTATGTCCTACATCTACCACCTATTTTTCTCTCCCATTGCTTTTAGTCTCACTCTCACTATATCCTCCTCCCTCTCTCTCCTATACTCTCCCCCCATATATCTCTTTATATCTCTCTACCCTTCCTTTCTTTTACCTCCTCCTTTCCTCTCACAATCACTCTCACTCCCTCTCTCCTCCCTCCTCTCTCCCTCTCTCCTCCTCCCTCCCACTATCTGTATTCTCTCTCTCATACATATGCCCCTCCCCACTTTCTCTCCCCCCTTTCCTCTCATTCTCTCTCTACCCACTCTCTTTGTCTCCCTCTCCCTCCCTCTCATACACTCAAACACTCCTTATCCAACCCCCCTCTCTTTCATTCTCTTTCCCCCCTCTGACACTCACACATTATCTCTCTATCCCCCTCCTCCCTCTATATCTCCCCATCCCTCCAACTATATCTACTCTCTTTCTCTCATACATCTAACACCTCTTTATCTCTCTCATTATTGTTAGTCTCACTCTCACTACTGTTATAACCCTAAATTGCACCACACATGCTTACCTGGCATCAAGCCAACTCATATCCCTTCATTGCCAAAACATCTGCTAAACAACCTCTTTGAAAATCCTATTGGGTCAAGGCCCACACGCCCTAACCCATTGATGCACACGTGTGCACACTGGCATGCCCACTACAACCCGTGTGTACCTAAAAAAACACAAAAATAGGAAAGTTGTTGATGGAACAAAAAGCTATGGGTCAATTAACTGAAACTCTCGGCCATGCATGGTCGAGAGTTCGTCCAAAACCCTAGCTCCTTCTAGTCTATAAAAGAAGGGGTAGGGGCACCATTTGGGGAAGGAAAAATTATAGTGAAGAAACTCTTCCCATTTGTGAAGAAACCTTTATCCTTTCCTCAAGCCAAAGGAGAATTAATGCAAAGAAGTTGGATGACAGAAGAGGAGGAGCCCAGGATCAGGATCAAGGAGCAGTGGTTGATCTCAACTTTGATTGTAAGTTGATTCATTTTGAAAATAATAAAAGAATACTTTTCCCATCCCAATGCATGAGTTATCTATGATTTGTTTAATTTGTTCTTAATTTCTAACCCTCAAGTATAAAAGTATCATGCATGCATCATTGTTTGTTTTGATTGCAGGTTATCGTTGGAAGGAGCAGCACCAGCAAACAGACAAAAGCACAACGGAGGATCTACACCAAACATCAGTAACAAGGTTAGTAGTTTCTTTCCATGCATGTATCGCGAAAGAGGGGTTTAAGTTTTGGGTGGTAGGATAAAAAGTAATTTCTTTACGGTCAAAATCTGCATGCAAGTCTGACCCTAGTTTGCTAGTCCGTAGGGTATTTTTCCCAACAACAGAGTTGGCGATCGTATTGGGGATATACTCTTTAGGGTTTTCGGCTTTAGTAGAGTTTGTGGGTAGTTTAAAAGATCAGATATTCTGTCTTTATT
The DNA here is from genome assembly GCA_032191745.1 of Picea mariana. Classification (NCBI taxonomy): domain Eukaryota; kingdom Viridiplantae; phylum Streptophyta; class Pinopsida; order Pinales; family Pinaceae; genus Picea; species Picea mariana. Next base: position 272,499 of record JASDQU010738275.1, read on the forward strand.
TGTCTGTCTGTTTTCTGTTAGGTCTGAGCTAGCAGGGAGCCTAGTTCTTTATACTAGTTTTTCCTTGACTGTTGCTTGACGGTAATTATCGGGACACACAGAGGTACATGTGGCCTACATAAGGCCTGCATGCATGTACTCGTGCCCTAATCTCTTATAGCCTGCATGTGAACACTAGCTGTAGAGGTTTCAGTAGCGTGTAGGAGCTCAGAGAACTTGAGAGGCAATCATCCTCTTCCCTGTCGTAATTATACATTCTCAGGGGGTTTTTTGGATCCTGTCTGAGTCTTGTTGGTTCACGATCCTGTCTCAGTTTGTCTTTTTGTGTTTTGTTATTCCTTGCAATTATTTTTTCTTTTATGTTAGAAGAATCATCCAAGCCTTCAAGAGATCCTGGTTATCAATACCAGAGGCCACTTCCTAGTCTGGGCTACCTATGTTTATTATTTTCTTTGAGTTTATACATACACACGGCCTATACAAGGTCAGACCACATGTACACGCATCCTGTTTCAGCTCAGCACGCGTTCACATGCGTGTTGTTTCAGTGATAGTAGTGTGCTTGACAGGCTTCTTTTCAATCAAGGTGGGGCAGTCATCCCCTCCTTTGGTGAGAAGTGTTCCTCTCAAGTGTTTGAGTCTAGGTTTGAAAAGGCAGTAGGTTAGGTCATCTTACCCTTAGCCTTCTTTTTCTTAGTTGATAGTTGATAGAAAAGATAAAAATAAAAAATTTGTTTTATGGTTTTTAGACAAGAGTAGGAATCTTTGATTTCTTGATTTCCATTGTGTGTCTTTTCTCTGATTCTTTGCGATCTGCACTTTAATCCGTAATTTTGTTTGTTTTCTTGGTTTTAGGCTTGTCGGTATTTTCCCTTTGTTGCTTGATTAGTACGTAAATAAAAGAAAAAAAGAAAAAAGAAAAAAACTTTTCATTTTCTTCTTTGTTTGAAGATTGTGCTTCTGCATCAATAGCTAGGAAGAAGTGTTTTTGTTCATAAGTTTTGCAGTGCATTTAGATCATAAGTAGATCGTAGTTGAGCGAAATTCCTTTATGTTTTCAGCATGAAATCTTAGAAAAATTGAAAAGAAAAAGAAATCTTTCTTTGTGAAAAGTTGTTGATTTTTGCATTTAGTAAAAGTCTTTTGTTTCTAGCTTTTTTCATTCATTTTTTATTTAGTCTTTACACATCATCAGTTTCACCTTCATATCCCGTGACATAAAAAATCCCATAAAAGAAACGCTAATTTAAAATCTATTAGACTTTTTGTTTGTAGGGTTCACAAACTAGTTCAGGACTAGGGCCTTGGATGAGGTTGGAGAGGAAACTCTCCAAGGCCATTCAAAACCAAACATTGGAGTCTGTGATAGGGAGTGTAGAATTCAAGATTTGTGGAAGTTATCTGGGACCCCCCTCTAACAAAGGGGATAAACACAAGGTCACGTGAGGAAAGGTAGCGGAGATAACCCCTCCAAATCCGAGCCAAGCGTAGTGGAGAACACATATCAAGGGCTTGTTTTGGGATTCCGTCGTTTGCATTTCCCACGGGGCTTCATGGGTATTGAATCCATTCGAGGTCCTTAGTTGTCTTCCGGACCATTTTCTCTCGATACCCTTGACAGGTTTTGGGCTTGATACCCTGCTCATTGTGGTCTACCCAAATTTCGACTGTAACTGCCTGGTGACTGTTCATGTGCTGGCAACCTAGTTGCCAATCTTTTAGGGACATACAGAGGTGACTGCAGGGGTATACCATGGTACCTAGGATAGACATCGAGCAACAATTTGCAGATTATACCTGGAGGGTGCTTCCGTGTTCAAGTTGCACTTGCACCGGTAAGTTGCTCTAGTGTTGGTTGTTGTAATTGTTCTTCAAAATAGTTTAGTGATTGCTTGTCTTATCTCTTAGGGGCTTCTTTTTTAGTGTGTGTTACTATTTGAATGTTTAGAATACCTTAGCATGTCTTAGATATTCTCACACAATGGACGATCCCGAGCTCCGTCGGTCACGAAGGATTCTGGTCCTGCCGCCGGTTATCCAGGAGCCACCCTCGCCATTATTGAGGCGGAAGCTAGACAAACAGGGGTCTTTTGAAGAAAACGGGTTACAAACCATTGTGCCCGAACAAATCTCGGAGGAATCAACCACCAATATTGGCTCGGTTGAAACCCCAACCACTGATACTTGGCGGTCATTGTACCAATACAATTTTACGAACGCCTGTCAGTGCTTCACACAACTATGGAAACAAACGTTGTTACTTCTTCTGGGAATTCTTCCATTCCGATCACAGTTGCTACCATAGGAGAATCATCTCCTAACTTACTGTCGTCGATACGAGCCACCATGGTCTCAGCCACAACTACGTCACAAAGTGGACCGAACCCATCTATGGCGGCGGCCACAACGCCTTTCACATCTAGTGCGACAGGCCCTTCGTTCTCCTACGGTATGCCTAGTTCGGGTACAAGTCCTGCACTCACTTACTCCACTTTATAGACTTTGGGTATGGGGTTAGGGAGCTCTAACGCTCATATACAAGATCAACTTGGGGGCACTTCTGTCCATTTTAACTCTTTTCCTTACGTCGTAGGTCATATCCCTCCTTCATCCCCTTCGCTTGGTGGTCCGCATCAACAGTCCGTCGAGCAGCCTGCACACACTAGTTTATTTGGAGTCGGGAGTCAAGGAACACCTGCGCACACTATGCCGGTAGGTTCATCACCATTTGTTTGGAATGGGACTTTTGGTAACAACAATTTCACATCCACTGCTTTCCCATCCGGGGGCACTCCCATTTTTGGACAGTCTACTCCGGAACAGGGTACTATTCCTACACTGGGGGCACATATAGCAGGACCTTGGAACTCAGGACAAGGATCCGTTCCATCCTCTGGAATTTCGTTCTGGGGTAATTCTTTCCACAGTCAATGGAACCCTGGACAGACTTCTATGCCTCTCCCATCAAGACCGACATGGGTTGATCCTTCTCAATGTCCTTCAAACATGATGCATGCCCAACATCCGATGTCCTTTATGGGGAATCAGTCAATGATGTCTCCATAGGTCAAAAATCCTTACGCTGGTCAGGGCCATGGTTTGTACCAGAACTTGGGCCAGCAGCCAAACTTTTCTTGGCAACCTGGTGCCAGTCAAACTCCAGGACCCTTTTTCCCAGGCTATCAGCAGCAACCCAAACTACCNCATTCCTGGCGACGTTACACTTGCCAGATTTGACAAGGTTGTTAAATGATCCTATTTTTCACGATCCACGTTGGCCTCCTATGCCAACAAAGTTTCCTTCAGACATTCCAAAGTTTGAGACCAAGCCTAACAAAGATCCAGGTGATCATGTGACTACCTTCCATCTTTGATGTTCATCTAACTCATTGAAAGATGACTCCGTACAACTGCGATTGTTTCAACGCACTCTTATCGGGAGTGTCGCGAAATGGTACATCGAGCTTGATCACTCAAGATACTCTTCCTTTGGCGAACTGGCAATGGCCTTCCTTAACCATTTCCATTTACCTGTGAGATACGATGCTGGCATAGAGTTGCTCGCCAATTTCGAATAGACAACAACGGACCATATCTCTGATCATATCCGAGAGTGGAGACGCTGGAAGAGTCTAATTAAAGTACCAGTCCCACCAGCATTCTTGCTTGAGTGGTTCCTTAAGTATCTGGTCCCACAATTATCCAAAGACGTCGCAACTTCTGGGGTTTTCTCCGAAGAAGATGCCATCATGAGGGATCAACAGTTTGAGCTTATCTATTCTCAGTCTGGTTTATTATACAACATCCTGCCATATGCACCACGATTGATACTGGATAAAACTAGACAGAGAGTTGTCCCACATGCCAATGGTATTGTTGGTTCATCCCAAACCAAGCCCGCTAAGCAATTGACAAAACAATTGCAACAGTTATCTATACAACACTCAGAGGTCATCCAGACTACTGCTTTGGATGCTCCTCCTACCCAAATGTCGGAAGTACACTCTGTGTAGTCGACTAACCCAAAGGCCACCCAGCATCCTGAAGGGAAGAAAAAACAACGAAAGAAGGGTAAGGGGGAGAAAAAACCCACCGATAATGCTGGCGAGGGCACCATGGAAAAATAGAAGGTGAGGTATCTTTTCAACTTGTGTGCAGAAGACCACTCGACCCATATTTGTCCTCAACTTGCAGAGGCCCAAAAGTTTGTCACGCAACAACAACAAGCTATGTTGACTAATCCCTTTCAGCATGGACAAAATTTAACTCAAGCCTCTAAAAGTACAGAAGGGGGCAGCCAAGAAACCTGTCCTCCTCCAAATAATTCCTCATCCGCAAATGTATATATGGTTAGGGGTGATGATTTCATAACGACTAGAGCGCACGACTATAGTAAGCCAAGCACTTTTGAGAAGGGCAAAGAAGTCGAACTCCCATGTCTTCCTCTATAGATTGAGAAGAAATTGGGAGAGATGATGACACACATTCCAAAGGGTGCATTTAAGAAAGCTTATCACAACCCAAACGCAAGGGCCGCCCAGAATTACTCTGTGGTGGAAGATTTATCACAAACCCCTTGTGTGATGTCCGCTTTGGAGGTCCTCCAAACCTGCCCTTCTTAGAGGAAATCCTTATTAACTTCTTTAGGCTCTACTGAGACTTGAAACCTGAGTACCATCATGTTAGATACGACCAACTTAAAACCTCATCTGCCTTACCACGTCCCATTTCAGATAGTAGTGACTCATCCCATGAAATTTTTTACACGGAATATCTTTTGCACGGTGGTCGACGAGGGCACCTCGACATGCGTTATGTCGTTAGCATATTGGAAGGCCATTGGTCATCCCCCTTTGTCTCCATCACCTACTCTCCTCACTGCATTCGACGGTCATTCTTTCCGACCACATGGCATCATTCCTTCTTTCTCTGTGCAGTTAGGAGGGAAGACCGTGTGTGTCAAAGTAGAGGTAGTTGATGCTCCCCTCGACTATAACCTCTTGTTAGGTCAGAATTGGACTTATGCTATGCAATTTGTGGTTTCTATAGTTTTTTGAGTCTTGTTGTTTCCACACGAGGGTCGGATAGTGACCATCGATCAATTGTCCTTCTCTAGACCTGACCCAACTTTGGGGGCATCCATGATTCCCATGATTGATAATCCTCAACCCGATGTCGTTAACGTAGGATTTGGTTTGTGCCCATCCTTGATGGGTACCTTCGATTACCCACCTCCTCATGACGATGTCAAGTTTATATCGAATCACCATAAGGTTGAGATTTTTCAAGTTTCGTCATTTCGTACGACTTACTTTGAGGATCCTTGGATTCTTCCTTCCCCATCAACCACGATGGATGAGACAGGGCACCCCGGCATGTCCATGCCTCTATCGACCGTTGAAGTAGCGTACTCTTTAGTCCAGCAAGCTTCATCTAACTCTGATCTGACTCCCGCACAAGAGTTAGATCTACTTCTAGAGCCTATCTGGGCTTAGGGTTCTCTCGCCAACATCGATTCGTTAGACTTAGTCTTGCCTTCTGACGAAGCAGTAATCGAAGCACTGACCAGTCCAGAAAAACCTTGGGAAGATCTTCATCACAGATCATACTTCCACCCATAGTTAAGCCGAATCGAGGCAGGAGAATTCACTATCACCACGACGGGAGATCAGCCATGTCCTATTAATCTCTTAGCTACACAGGAAATTTATGTTGAGGGAAATATGGTGACTATCGCTGCAACTATACCTATCAACATCTCCCGAAACCCTGGCATCATGGAGAATGTCTTCGTCAGAGCGGATTTCTCCCCCGAAGAGATTCAAATTTACATGGATCATTTCAAAGAATTCCACGACGTTTTTGCCTGGTCTTATGAGGAAATGCCAGGTATCGATCCGAAAATAGTTGAACATGAAATCACGACGTATCCTGATGCCAAGCTTGTTTGACAAAAACTTTGTCCAGTCAATCCTAAGAAAGCAGTAGCCATCAAGATTGAGGTTAAGAAATTGCTAAAGGCAGGGTTCATTTACCCTATCCATTTGACTCAATGGGTTTCAAACCCCATGCCGGTCAATAAAAAACAAGGCACGATTCATGTATGTACCGATTTCTGTGATTTGAACAAGGCATGTCCAAAAGATGATTTTTCAACCCCATTCATTAACCAGATCATTGATGAATGTGCCAGTTGTGAAGCCTTTTCATTCATGGATGGTTTTTCGGGATATAATCAAATCCAAATCAAACCTGAAGACCAACACAAAATGACATTCATTTGTCCGTGGGGTGCATTCGCCTATCGTAAGATGCCTTTTGGCCTTAAGAATGTTGGAGCCACTTTCAAGTGGGCCATGTATTTTGCATTTCATGACCTCAAACATATAGTCAAGGCCTATCTAGATGATTTAGCATCACTCTCTCGCAAGTGAAAGGATCATCCTACGCACCTCAGACTGATCTTCGAACGTTGTTGCTACTTCAGGATTCGCTTGAATCCCAACAAGTGCAACTTTTGCGTCACTTCAGGATGTTTGTTAGGTTTCATTGTATCAACAACAGGGATCATGGTAGATCCTCTCAAGGTGGAGGAAATAATCCAGTTGCCCCCCCCACACATAATCTTACAAATTCAGAGTCTACAAGGTAAGGTGAACTTTTTACAACGCTTCATCGCCAACTATGCCAAAATCACCAAGGGCTTTATGCGTTTTCTAAAGAAAGAAATTTCTTTTTTCTAGGACGAAGTCACTCAACGCTCTTTTGATGCATTAAAACATGCCCTCACAACTTCACCTCTGCTATGACCACCTAATTATAAAAAAGATTTCTTATTATATCTAGCTTCTATAGAGTCAACTATAGGCATGGTTTTAGTTCAAGAAGACGATTCATTTTCAGAATACGTGATTTATTACCTGAGCCGAGGCCTGGTAGGACCGGAACTTAATTATTCCCATCTCAAAAAAATTGCGTTGGCAGGAGTTCATGCTGTTCAATGGTTCTGTCACTATGTTCTGTTTCGCAAGACCACCGTTGTCGTCGTCGTGAATCCATTCCAATACATGTTGACACGATGATTTATAGGTGGAAAAATTAGTAGATGATGGTCATCCTTCAATAATTTGACTTAGACTTCATTTCAGCAAAGTCCAAGAAGTCATTGGTCTTCATAGAACTTATTTCGGAGTTTCCGGTTGAGTCAGGTGACGTTGTGCCTGAGGAATCACCTATCCAGAGGGATATGTTTTTGATTGAATCTTCAGACCCCTGGTATGGAGATATACTGATCTATCTCCAGACTTTGAAGTGTCCCACCTCTACTTCTCATGACGAGTGTTGGAAAATATGTCATCAAGCCAAGAATTATCTTATACTCGATGATACGTTGTATCAGAGAGGTGTAGAATACATCTTGCGTCGATGTCTCACTCATGAGGAGGCCGTCATAGTGCTCAATGATTTTCATACAGGATCTTGTGATGGTCACTTATCTGGGTTGGAAACAGCCCAAAAAATTTTACAAGCAGGTTACTTCTAGCCCACACTTATCAAAGATTGTATCGATTCAGTCAAGAAGTGCCATCCGTGCCAAATCTTCTCTCGGAAGATGCGGGCACATCCAGCTCCCATGTTTCCTGTCATCATATTTGGTCCCTTCACTAAGTGGGGGATTGATTACACTACATGCAACCCCTCGTTAGCAAGGGGGCACCGCTATATCATTGTATCTATTGACTACTTCACTAAGTGGGTCGAAGCTATGCCAACGTTTAAATATGATGGAGAGACTACAACTCTCTTCTTATTCAACCAGATTATAGCACAGTTCGGCATCCCGAGAGATATTGTCACCGACCATGGCAGTCACTTTCAGAACCAAATAATGTCCAAATTAACATCAAAGCTTGGGTTACGGCAAGAACATTCCTCACCTTACTACCCCCAAGCCAATGGGCAGGTGGAAGCTATAAACAAAACCCTTAAGACTATTCTACAACGAACTATCAACTCAGCCAAGTCAAATTGGAATTTGATGTTATACTCGGCATTATGGGCTTACCGAACATCTGTTAAGACTGCAACCAGTTTCTCACCTTTTCAACTCGTTTACGGGCTGGAGGCAGTCTTGCCCATCGAATGTCAAATCCCATCTCTGAAATTGGTAGTACAGTTATTGTCAGACACTTCTCCACTTGAAGAGCGGTTAGTACACCTTGAGCAGCTTGATGAGTAGCGTTGCGATGCGGCCCTGGCCAACGAGGCTCATAAACATAAGGTCAAGTGTCAATATGATAGGTCTGTTCGTCCTCGGATTTTTTCTGAGGGTGACCTTGTCCTAGTTTATGACCAAGATAAGGACCCCCTGGGAGCAGGAAAGTTTAAACCCATGTGGTTCAGACCCTTCATTATTAAAGAGGTATTAAAAAAGGGCTCTTATTGTTTGGTCGATTTTGAAGGGAATGCTTTGGCGAAGCCTAGAAATGGGCTCTACCTCAAGAAGTATTACTCATAGATAGGTCACTGTGGGTAACTTTTTGTAACATATGTATAGTCTTTGTACTATTACTTTTTTACGTTTCTTTTAAAAAGTATTATGCATGTGTCATTGATGTTATCTTTCATCAATATGGCATATGTCAAGTGAGTCTGAGGTGTTCGTTGGGTATGCGGACGGTGCTAGTCAACACACGCGGAGGCTTGCCTCCGCATCTTGGGTAATCTTTATGCCATAGGGTCATTTGTTTTCTTCCGGAGGTATATGCTTAGGTGACACCACAAATAATGTTGTCGAGTATAGTGCAGTTATTGAATTGCTTCGTGACGCATTGTCATTGGGTATTTCTCATCTTCGGGTCTATCTAGACGCTCAACTGGTTATGTCACAGCTAAACAGAATATACCGGATTCATGATCCAACTTTACACTGATGATTCCTTAGGGTACGTCTCTTAGAACACAACTTTGATTGTATTACATATTTTCATGTTCCTAGGAGATTAACCCAAATTACAGATACTCTAGCTAATCACATTTTAGATTGGCATATTTCCCACATATAAAAAAGATCATGGACATAAACATGTAAATACATTTTTGCACACATAATCCATAAGACACAAAAAAGAGATAAAAACCATATATAAACATCATAAAATCCTCAGAGTACATAGATGGGCGCAAGCACCTAAAAAATGGGAATAGTAACGAGTCATCGGGCTTATGCCCTCAAAAATATATACAACAAGGTGCTCATGGCACATAAAGAGTTGAAAGTATTTTCAGGGCCTATGGGCCCTATTATAATCATCTACAGCGTGGGCTAAATGCCTAAACAATCAGACCCATGTCCGAGGTGCCCCCACAACATGAGTCTGCATGGATGGCAGCAGGTCCTCTATCTCTTCCATCAGGACTGTGCGAGTGAGCGCAATAATGTTCCTCTCAATTTGCCTAAGGACCCTCTCGGCCTCTCCTGCTGGGAGGTTCCCTACTACTGCTGCTCCTCCAGCGGTGGCAGCTGCGGCTTTCGGCCGTGGGCGACGCCCTGTTCCGTGCATAGTCGGTAGGTCGCACGGGTCCCACATCTGCATGCAATACATGTTTACCCATCAAAAACTCTGGCATACAAAAAATGATATATATAAAAAAAGACATAAAAGTTACATATGCAAACAAAAAAAAAAAATACAAAGGTGGAGACTTACCCATCTCCCGTCGCTCCTCTCCAGGAGGCACGGATATCTCTGGATCTCTAGAAAAGTCTATCCCTGCATATGGGTAGTCCTCGATATCAGGGATCTGTCGTGAAAGCCAAGCAAAAAATTCATCATCGAAGGACTCAATGGTCCTTCCACCACCCTGTCGCGGCATTAACACTGCCCATATACATACTGCAGGGAAAGTAGCCAGATGTCCTCGTACTACAACCCAAGGACTGAAACTCGGAACTCTCTCAAAAAAGAACGAACACAGGATGGTCCCAAACCAGAAGTTCCTATGTGACCGTTGTTGGCAATCTGTCAATTTCCTCTTCGTACACTCCAACAGTGTGGTACTCCAATCAAAAATGTGTGCATTCATGCACTGGATAGCACAGTTCATCTGTGCATGCGAACCCTGATGCATGGCTGCTGAGCCGGTAATCCGCCCAATAAGAAACAAGATAGTCTGTAGTGCCAGGTTGGTAATCTTTCTAATAGGCACCTAGGAACCTCTACGATCAGTCCCAGCCTCACAGTACTCAGCTACCAATTCTAAGATCTTGCTCGGCCCCACAAGAAAAGTCTGGAAATTGACTGGTTCCCCTCTCCTTAAGAGGCTAGTCAGAAAGTAAATGTCCTCGGTGGTGGGCACCAAGGATTGCCCCTCTGGCATGAACGCCTCTGCATCAGGGTGCTAGTAATCAATCAAGGCATTTAGTAGCCTTGGTTTCACGTGCATAAACGGACATAAAAAGAATTTTATCAAACCGCACTGCATCAACACGGCCACAACATTCGGATCTGCAACAACTAACTCATTGGTGGCCTCCTGCTCCCTTTCCCTCCACTGGGCATACATCCTTCCAACACAACAAGGTAAAGGAGGGTCAATACCTCTTTCCATTTCCTTTTCCATTAATAGGGGGGGTACACGTGGCCTGTCGAGGTGACAGTCGCATGTACACGCATGCAGGCTTTGCTTTGAACGCGTGTACACGCAAGTTGTCTCTGGACAGCCCGTGTGTACCTAGGGCCGACCTTTTTGAAGTCGACGCCCACCCAAAAAATAAATTAAATGCTAAAATGGAAGTATTTAATAGTTAGATAAGGAAGTTTGTACTTACTTGGTCCAAGCAAAAGTTTGTTTCGTCCACTGTATCTCTCGGAATCATGATCTTTGGAAAAGGGGGTATTTTGGCTCCAGAGTCAATTTCCAAATCAGCAATGGTGATAATGAGCTGCCAACTTCTATTTATAGACTTTTTAGCCTCTTTTTGTCACTTTTTTGGCCCCCATTATCAGTTTCTTTATACCAAAAAACCATTTAGAGTGATCCAAGAGTTATATGGGAGGGATTTGATCAGGTATTGAAACAATTTTTTTTTGAGTTTCGAAAAAATATTGACGGTCCATAAAAAAAAATATTTTTTCAAAAGTCAACTTGAGCATATAGGGTAGGATATCACCCCAACTTTTGCATCTCATTGCCTTTTTCTTATGCTATAGGATCGATCCCATCAAGTTGTGACATGGAACCGTCTTATCTGATCTAGAAGTGTCACGACTTGGTGGTAGAGCTTACCAAAACATGCATTCCCTAGGTAGGTCTTGGTTGCATTATGGTGTCCATGCCATTTCTAACAACACTGTAGGCTTGGGAGTCCATATAGTCTTTCCTGAATAGGAGTTTGAGCCTCACTTTCATGGGTATTTTTCACTCTTTGTCTTACCCTTAGGACTCCCAAACAATAACGGGTCTCCTTTTAAGCCCTTTTTAGACCCTCTAAAATGAAAAGATTGTCGAGCGATCTTGTGACCTTTCATGCTCGTTAAAATGAAATTTGAAGTCACATCTGTCAGGCGGTAGTTTACCCCTTTTTCAGTCTGGATGGTCAACTGTACAAACAAAGGTATATTGTATCGAATTCCTATTCTTTAGAAGAGTATTCTCAGGTATAATTTTATTCCTTTTTCGGGCCTGAGGGACTAAATTTACGAAAAAGAAACCCCCACGAAGTCCATAGTTAAGCTCTTTTCAGACTCCCTAAAATTGAAAAGATCATCGAGTGACCTTATTCTTTCACACTCGTTAAATTGGTCCAGAAGAATATTCCTGACGGAGTCCATA
>JASDQU010738275.1:290055-301343 GCA_032191745.1 Picea mariana
CCTCCCTACATCAAAAGGAAAGAAATGACCTTGACCTAGACATGTCAATACCTATACCTAAACCTAGACATAGAAAGACCTAGATATGGAAAGACCTGGGGCATGACCTAGACCTATACGATGACCATGACATAGAGATAGCTATACTTAGATGATGACCTAGAGCTTGACGTATACCATGACCTATACCATGACATAGAGCTAGAGCTAGATTTAGATGATGACCTATAACTTGACATAGACCATAACCTAAACCATGAAATAAAGATATATCTAGATTTAGGTTATGACCTAGAGCTTGACGTAGACCATGACATAGAACCCCTAGCTCCATCTAAGTCTATGCATAACTTATACTCAACCCTTAACACCCTCTACACTCAAGCCTTGAGTACACTATGCATATACCTTTTGTACAACCCTTTCACCCACATCACCCACATCTTGGTGCTCTAACCATTGCTCTATATATGAAAACACTTTCAATCCTAACCTGTTAGGTCGTAGTTGTCCTCATGCACCTATACATCTTTATTCATAAATATTTTTGGTCTATAATAAATGCTTTATCCATTGCATTAAGAGTACACATGCACATTGTGATTTGATTGAGCTATAGTTGTTGGTCATTTATTCTCAAGAGGAACATCGTATGCACACTTCAGTGTGCACTCATTATAGGAATGCGTGTGTGTTCCTGCTAGGAATTTTTTGGTGGCAAGCACACACCATCACCTCATCTAATTCAAGGCTGAAAAACAATCCACGATATCTTGGGAAAAAAAATATTGTGCATAAACATTTTTTTCTTATTTTAGTGTTCTTGTTTGATTCATTGAGAGTTTTTTGCTATTGTGGTATCATTGTAGGAAAATTTGGAAGACAAATTTTTCAAGTGAAATAGGAATTGTAGTTTGTATCTTCTTGTGTATTCGTGGAATTGGAATACAAATTTGACCAAGTGTAATTGGAATTGTTGTTTGTATCTTCTTGTGTCTTCTTGGAATTGGTAGACAAATTTGTCCAAGTCCAATTGGAATTGTTGTTTGTATCTTTTTGTGTCTACTTGAAATTAGAAGAAAAGTTTGTCCAAGTGCAATTAGACTTGTTGTTTGTACCTCTTTGTGTCTTATTGGAATTGGAGAATAAATTTGTACAAGTGCAATTGGAATTGGAATTGGAATTATTATATGTGTCTTGTTTTGTAATACAAAACCAAATTCCTCCACTTGGTTGTGCCTTATTACATAATACAAAAACAAATTTGTGGTGGGTTTTTGAAAGAAAATTTTCATATTTAAACATGGGGAACCGAAGGATTCAAGAAAGAAAGTCCTAGAGAAAAAAACTGATCGAAAGGTAGAAGAAGAAAGAGAAAAGTGAAGTTATGTCAAATCATAGATTTTCAAAAGAGGGAAATCCAATTTATAGCCGAATAAATGTCACTATTGTTTCTCCTCCATCACCAGAAGCAAAGAGAAAGAGTTCATTAGAGAGAAATCCATCCAATATCTCATCAATACAATTTTTTGTGGATGGCTAGATGATGGAGGATTTGCTTGGGGCTAATTATACAATGGATGAAATTAGAGAAGCAATGGGTGTACAACATTGTGGTGAATAAGTCATTATGGTGCAATATCTTGTTGGATAGTCAAATGTTCCATAAAATATTCAATCCCATTTCCACTCTCCTCCCACAGTCGATTCGAAAATGATTGAAGGGGAAAGAACTGCAACATTGTTAACTCCACAACAGGGAGGTCAAAAGTGCCAAATATGGGTTCATCATCCCTACCTATATTGAACACTGCACATAAAAGAAATCCTAAATACATTTAGGTCGATGAAAATGATCTAGCATCAAGGTATGTTACCTAACCGTAATATTCGTTATCAATCTTATAAAACCATTAAATAATATTTTGAACCAAAATCTGATGCTGCTAAATATGAATTATTTTTAGCTTTGTTAAAATCTAGAAGTTCCGTTGTTGTTAGGAGAAGTTTAGGCATTAAAATAGTCAAAAGTGTAGAAACAAGTCATCATATTGTTAGAAACCTTGTAGATTATTTTCAAATAATTGGTAAGAAATATTGTTCTAAAGACTGCAATGCATCCTGACATGTCTTGTCACAATAAATTATTAGCAGGATCACAAGAAAACATTGTTTTCTACGACAAACCTCTCACCTCTTGAAATGAAATGTAAAAACCCTTATAAATTATTATCATAGACAAGATAGCCTTGACACAGGTGGCCCAATATATTTTTGGGCCTTCATTGATAGGATACCTCGTTTTGAAATGAAGTTAATTGGGGTAGTTAAGGGACTAGTTTAGGATTTCTGGCATGAGAACACTAGGCCTTCTTCAAATAAAAAAGATGTACTAAAATTGAGAAGGGGATATAGGGACCATGTATCCCATATTAAACACTTTCTTGACATTACATAGACACAATTGTATGAGAGATTTAGAATAGTACATAATGCACTTAACTTTGGCCAAAGATATTTCCATAAATGCAATCCTTGGTGTTGTTCCTGAGATTTGTTCTAGGATCAAAGAACAATGTCAGGCATCCAAGATAATGATATTTGATATTTTAAGTTGCTTTCTACCTTTTGTTTAGAATGAAACTTCAATACTTTTATAATTTGGAAACACATAGGAAATATCTCTTTCCTTGAGTGTTTATTGATAATCATCAGATGAAAAAAATTTATGAGTAAACAAAATTCACAAACAAAGAAAGGTATCCAATTCTGATAAATCTTACTTTATTTTCAATATAAGAAATATGGAATGTGTGTCTAGAATATGGAATAAAATAAGAGGAAAAACACAGATACATGTCTTGTTCTACTCACAACAAAACAAAGAAAAATATATACCTGAATAGATGTCTAATAAGTAAACTAGAGTAGATGTATTACTAAATTTCAATCATTCAGTTCTTAAACACCATAGAATGAATACTGATAATGAAAGTAGTAACACATAGAAAACACATTACTCAAGGAAATGAGAAGTATAATCTTTGCATTTTTGTAAAAATTTCTATTAAAAAGTATTTATTTACATCAGGCGAGAAAAATCCCTCATATCTCAAATTTGTATATTTATACAATTCCTTCATAAACAAAATTGGTTAGAATCCACGTTCCAAGAGCCTAAAATAGAAGAAAATACTCTAAATTATTAATTAACATCAAACTGAATATTACAAAATACAATATTTGAACATCTGTCATGCTTCTGGAAAGATCATCCTTGTTGGTTGCATTAAGGCTTATCTTTTCTTTATCAACTACTTTCTATTGATCTTTGTATTGAGTATGTATATTCAATAATCCAACTACGAACTTAAGGGGTTCAGTATTAACATTTAGTTCAACGTTAAAATCATTTCTATGTACCAATGGTAAATTCTTTTGTACTATGACTGTAGCTTCTTGGTTACTTTGACACTGTAAACTGTGTTTGACCAGTAAATGGTTTAAACTCTCCAAGTTGACTTGATTCATATTTTGGATGAAATATTTATCATTTTCCCTATTTTTTTTCAAATCTTCTCTTTTTTCATTAAAATTAAGAGTCCCAATAATTGAATTAACATCATCGAGGTCAATATCATCCATTTCTACATATAAAACTAATAAAGTATTTAAAAAAGTTACTTTGGCTTATTTATCCAATATTTTACTCTCTTCAATCTTATTTTCCCGAGTCTTTATTACCATTTCACATGTTGCCCCTCGACCAACTTTTGAGGAAATATTGGTCAAGATTGAACCACTTTTGGACTTCGACAGGCTGGTCAAAGATGGAGTGCCCAGGCGGAGCTGAGATCGTGGATATCACCAATTTTGTGGGCTATGTGGACTCAACAAGGGGTTTTCTAGGGTTTTTGTAATGGGTTATGGGATGTCAGCCCATGGGTTTACCCATGATTAGGATTTATTGTAAGTGATTGTAAAAGTATAAATAAGAATATATTGTAGAAGAGTAGGGGATAGTGGGAAGTGGTTAAGTGCAAGTAGTTAGGAGTTGCTTCGTGCAACAGAATGTGTATGTAAAGCTCTGTGCTCAATAGGGAAGATAGCTCTGTGACTTGACCTAGTTTTGGGAAGGAGAATATGATGTTCAATGCACAAATCTCCGGTCTGATGCGAAGCTTGGATTTGTGGCTTAGTGCATAGGAGAAATTGAATGTAAGAGATTGAAGAATAATAAAGAAGATGAAGAAGTTGGTGGACGTAGCCCCACACTAGGGTGAACCACGGACCTAGGTTCATGTGTTGGACCTAAAATCTACGAACCAAGATTGTAGGCGCGTTCACCTACCCCGACATGTCCGTTTAACAGTGAGAATGTCGGGTGAATCTAGTGCATTAGAAAATTATGTCGAGGAAGTCCTCAAGAAGTTGATGGTTGATAAACCATTATCTGAAGGAGTACATGCATCGTTGACTAGGGGACTACAGGATTACCCTTCAAGTGGACGATGTTTTGGTTGTGTTAACATCGTGACTGAGCAACGAAGTAAGTATCGCAGTGATCTGGATAATGTGAAGCAAATCCCATCGATATTATTAGAATATATCTCACCTTTGGCTGGCATGGTTAACTGCAACAACATTCCACGTGACTATGAGTACACTCTGATCACCATGTACATTTTTAACGGAATATGCATAGTTGGGAGTTAGTTGGGGCAGATCCCGTTACTGAAGAACAACGATTTGAATCTCAGGGATAGAAAGAATTATGCTATGCTCACAACCCATAGATACTAGAAGAAGACAACTGGGAATAAGCCTTGCCTGGTTTCCCAACCATGGATTAAGGAGTTGGCACAGTCCACTATGCTAAATGTGATGAAGATTCCCCATTTTCTCTGTCACCAGGAGGTTAATTCTTGTATTAAAATCCTCTTGTCATGCTACCATGGTAGATGCATGTGGCTCGACAAACAGATTATTATGGATCCTCCGATGATCCACTTGATTATAGGATTAAGCATGAAAGGACCCGACTCTCATCATTTTTACCCAGGGAAGGCCTTAGACCGCTCCCCAGCATAGTGCATCAAGGAGGCTTATGGTGAAGTTGAAAAGGGAAAGTGATTCTACAAGGTAGCCTCTATACAGGATGGCATAGTGCGCCTTTCTTTCCAACTCATAGCTGGCAAGCTCATAATAAAGAACCTCTCCACGTAGGTCATTGGGTTCATGGTGGACCTCGTAGGAAAATGACTGGAGGTAATGCAGATGAATTGGTTGAGTTACCTCGTCAATGAGTTGGAGAAATATTATCGTGAAGCTCAGGATCTACGATACAAATTCTGCTTTAGATGGTTGATCATGTTGATTGCATTTGTAACTTAGAAAATGTCTGAAGGAGCCACCTTTCTGGATATTGAACCATCGGATCCGTTGGCTGTTAGGTTTTCTACCTTTTAGTACACCAACGACATGTCGAAGCAGTGGCAGTCCAATGTTGTGTTCCATGCATACTATAAACAACTGAAGGTTTCCATCGAGTGATTCTTGTGCATGACACTGTACACCTTGCACTAGTATAGACCGATAGAAAAATTCCATGCAGATATGAATTTCATATATATCACTGTGCACAAAGATGAGAGAAAGGAAGAGTTACAGTCATATTACAAGATGACAAATGAAGCCATGGAGAAAATAAAAAAGGAATGGATGAAGGATTTCCTTGTACTTGTTGCTGATGTAGAACTCTCTGACACTGACACCATAGGAAGCCCCTTGGTCACCCAGTTCGAAGATGTCGGATAGTCCAATGGGACAAAGAAGAATAAAAAGCAGGAAGAATTCCAGAATATAGAGAATGATGAGGAGGACAACACCTCTGAAGAAAATGAATCTATCTTGCTAGGAGGAGGAGATGAAGAAAATGGAAAAGGATGAGGGGCTGAAGGAGAAAAGTAAGGAGAAGGTGAAGCTACACCGTTGAAAGATCCCCCTATTGAAACAATAACACCACAGAAGAGGAAGGTTTCTCTGCAGAAACCTTCAGCAAGAAAGAAGATGCACGCTAGAAATCCCCAGTTAGAGGCCACGTTCATGGAGGATAGTGTAATGTCCCCAAGGCCGAGCCCAATTGTAAATATTAAGTATAAAATGAATTGTAAATATGTGTTATAGGCTGGTGAGACAAGTTTGTATAAGTCGGTGGGCTTATGTGATTGTTAGGCTAGAGAGCCTAAGGGTTGGAGGCCAAGGGCCTTATTTTGTACTTGTATGTATGCAGCACATTAATAAATATAGACACCGCCGCGTGCAGAATGACCACAATGAATGAGTGATGGGGCACTGAGCTTCCACAGAGTGGGAAAAGAATTAGGGGCTGGAAGGTGGGAAGAAGGGCTAAGTGTTGAGTCTAATGGCCAAGCCTAGGGGCTTACAGCTTGGGAATAATATTTTATTATTATTCCAAAAAGCCACATGAATTATGTGAGTGTGACATTTTATCCTAAGTTTTTGGGAAGGATGAGGGACTGCCAAATGGGAAGGAATGCATGCTGAATGGAACGCATGCAGTTCCATGGGTGACAAGTGTCAACCCTAGTGCATGCAAATAAAATGGCCAAGATGAGTTGTGAAAGGGTCCTCGCCCATTCCACTTGACTATCTAAGCATGTACGAAGTGCTGAGCAGTAGGACCAAACCAAGTTTGCAGAGAACCCTTGTGCTTCCCTGTGAGCTAAAAATCCTATGTTTGGCTTTGAAAAAACCATGTAAATCCTATGTTCTGAAAGCTGAGAAGCCTTTTTTCATTTCTGAAAAGGTCGGGTTCACCCTCTCCATTCTGAGCCATGAAACCCTTGTCATTCCCTGTGTGGATTGTTTGTCACGCGTTCCTAAGAACCAACACTGTGAGACCTTGCGCCATTACTAACCCTATTTGGGAAGCCCATATTTGTTTTTCTAGTTGGCTGTGGTGGCCACATAGAGCTGGACTGCCCGTGGCTTGCTGGCCACTGCAAGTTTTGATTGAGCCTGTGTATGACCTCTCTCCAGGTGAGGGAGGTGATTGTTGTTGGAAGAGGCAGGTTTTCAGGCCTATGAACAATTCTCTCCAGGTGAGAGAGTTTGCTAGGAAGTGGTTTCTTCCAGAGAGTGTCTAGCACTAGCTTTGAGCTTTGAGACTTCTTGATCTGGCCTGTTGTCGAGACCTAGAGAGGGAGGTTAGCACCGATGGAATGTGCTTGTGAAGGTGTATACTCTCGGGCAAAACATGCATGTGGGGAATGAGAGTCTTGTAGGAGTGGGCATAAGATGGCATCTTGGGAAGAATCCTTCTAGTTTTTCTTTGCTATTTTCCCCGTAACCTCAGCCTAGCCTAGGATTCCTTGCCTTGGGGTGGAGCTTAGTCCTAGCTTGGGGGTGACCCATTGTTGAGTTGATGAGCAGTGCGGTCTAAGGCTGGGAGGTTCATGGAAGGCCTACATGTGGTTGGTGGAATCTACCATTGTTTCGAAGATAAGTATCAGATGATGTTTAATCATGTATTCCATTGTGTATATCAATTTAATGTTAATACTATTGATTGTTTATTATAGCAGTAACTCTTATGTTTACTCTGAGTTTAATTGAAACTCTTGATTAAATGCATGTTATTACTATAATGTCGGTATGAGTTATGTACAAAGTGGTGTTATAGTGTTATTTAAGAGCAATTAATCCTTGGTAACCGAAAGGTGGTGTTACAAATTGGTATTAGAGCCAAGGTTTCGACACTGAGCCTAGATGGGCCAGTTGAGTGGTCTTTGGACTGAGGGTGAGTGGAAAAATTGTGTCTGGAGGACCAATTTTGGACCCTAGTATGGTCCGGAGTGTCAAGGAGTTACTTGACCATGCCTATAAGCTTAGGAGGAATAGCGGTGTTGTGAAACGGCAACTAGTGTGGTCTATGGCCACAGGGAGAGAGGACTCCACACAAGCAGTGCTGGAGCCTTAGGATCGGTTCAGGAGAGAAGGTGAGCCCTCGTGACCGTCGGATCTGGGAAATGTGCGTAGGGATTAAAATCCCTTTTGAATTGCACATGAGTGTGGGGTTCACGATATGCAAACTATTGAAAACCCAAAAACCCGAGAAGATCTATGTTGTAGTTCTGGGAGGAAGGAACGACTGTTAGATCTAGCGGAGTCACACTTGAGTTAGTCGTGAGAGGAAGTGAGGAAGGTGAACACCTCCAAAACCTGAAATGTCAAAATGATCTACACCGTAGATCGTAGGAAGGTGGCTGACCGTCCAATTCAGTGGAGTAAACTGTAATTTCATGATTTCGGCAGATGGATGCTCGAGATGTGGGGTGCATGAACTCCCAATGCCTGAAACCCCGAAATACCAAAAGGATATGTGTCATAGATCTGAGAAAGACCTGACCGTTGGATTTCATTTGGAATGGATGTGGACACATGGGTGTGTACCACATGCCAGTGAGTCAAGAAGACAGGTGAGAGTGGTGGGACTCAATGACATCACCGAAGGTGACGTGGACCCTCCTGAACATACCACATGCCATGGTGGTGAAGGGAAACAATTGTGTTGTGGGCCCAGAGAATAAAGTAATTTGTGATTTTGGAATTCGCAAAGGAGGAGCATGAAGGCTCAACACTCCAACTCGTGAATTTGCGAGTTGGCGAGGAAGTGCTAGCACTTATCCCTAGCCTACGGTCATGTGTAACAGGTGCTAGCATAGAGGGAGCCATACCCATGTCGTATCTCGGGTATCAAAGTTTGAAGGAAATGAGTCGAGGGTCTTCGACTCACGAACTCACGAGATCGCGAGTTGCAAAAGGGTGACTTTGGTTACAAATATTTAACTGATGGATCTTCATGGAACGAGATTTTGAAGTTTCGAAGTCCTGGAATTTGTAGAGCTAGACAGACCTCAGAAAACTTGTGAAGTCAAAACATTTTTCTTGTTCACGTTGGCTTATGAATGTTGTAAGTTTTCTTGAAGGTTTAAGGGCCTGACAAACTTTGATTGATTGCACGCTATGTGTGCAGAGTTCAACGAGTGTCAGGACAACCGAAAACTGATGCCGAGCATGGAATTGGAAGAGGTGTAGATTTCCTCCGAAACATAAGACCAAAGAGAAGGAAAGCATGTCAACCTGGGATTCAAAGGAACAAACTCTAATGGGCATGGAAAAGAGATAGATAAAGAGGGACACATGATGAAACTCATTGAAAAGTTGCAGAAAGGTGCCGATGCTCGCCTAGATGATAGTCGAAATCTCATGAAAATCAGGGATCGGCAAGGTGAATTGAACTTTAAAATGTTGAAGAGCCTGGAAAGAATAGAAAAGAAATTGGAAAAAGAGTGTGACACAAGAATATCAAGAAGTGTTAGAACCCCTGAGAGGAGAAGAAGATCGAGGAATGGTAGTAGACATTACCGTCTCTCCCCAAAGCATTCTGGCAAGGAGACACACAGTAGTTTAAGCCCGTCTCCTACCAGAAAACACTGAAAATCTGGAAGGGATGAATTGAAGGGGGAAATCAACAAGATTAAACCGCCTACATTCAATGGTGAACATAAGAAGGAAGAAGATGTAGAAACATGGTTGTTGGGTATGAAGAAATACTTCCAACTGCAAGATTATTCCACCCATGTAGAAGGAAGAATTGCAATGTACCAGTTGAAAGGAAAAACATCCATGTGGTGGGATCAGTTGGTGTAGGTGCAACACATCAAAGAGAAAGAGGTCACGTGGAAGGAGTTTAAGAGGTATTTCGAAAATAAATAACTAACCAAAATATATTATGACATGAAGATGAAGGAGTTCTTCAAACTCAAGCTAGGCAACATGACTATTGATGAGTATGAACGAAGTTTTCTGGAACTATTGAAGTATGTTCCATTCATCAAAGATGAGGCTATCAAGATTTAGAGATATCTGAGTGGAATGCCACCTTCCATGGGTGACAATATTCAGTATGACGATCCTAAGACTATGGAAGAAACAATAAGAAGGGGAAAATGCTTGTATGAACAACAAGGAGAAAGGCCTATCCTTCAAAAGGCTTGGAATGATCAGAGGAAGTTTAAGAAGGAATAGAGGCAAAAGGGAAACAAGCCTTCCTTTTTTAGAAATAGTCTTCAAGGACAACCATCATTTAGAGAGTTGAGAATGACTGAAGAGGGAGCACAAAGACAGAGACAGATGCCCATTCAGTGTTGGGGCTGTAAAGGAAACCAAAAGTACAGAGATTGTCCCCATAAAAATGGTAAAGAGAGAACTATTCATACTATTCAACAAGCTGAAATAGTGGAGGATATGGGCTGCAGAATGTCGAGGATCAACGCAGCCCTAGACAACAAGCAAGAAAAATTTCAATCGCACATGATTGAAGTGGAAGGTATGATTAACAACTAACCACTAATTATTTTAATTGATTTTCAGGGGCTAGCCATAGTTATGTAGATCCTAGGGTGGTGGAAAGTTTGCATTTATCAAGGAGCAAACATGAAAAGTCTTGGATAGTGCAGTTAGCCACAGGAACCAAAAGGAAGGTCACTGAATTGGTTAAGTCATGTTCAGTAGACATGAAAGGAATGAACACTAAGGCTGAATTGAACATTCTGCCTTTAGGCTCATACGATTGTTTAATTGGGATGGACTAGTTGGACCAGCACCATGCCCTTCTAGATTACCGTAACAAGATATTTACATGCCTAAATGAAGAGGGAAATCAGGTAACAGTCCAAGGAATTCCCAGAGTCATGGTTGTTAGGGAAATCTCAGCCATGCAACTGAAGAAATGTTATCGGAAAGGCTGTCAATTATTTGCAGCTCGGGTGGAAGAAGCATCCCGAGATGTAGTCTCAAATATGGAAGACCATGAGGTACTCAAAGAGTTCAAGGATGTATTTCAGGAGGTACCTAGACTACCTCCAAAGAGGGACATCGATTTTTCTATAAATTTGATGCCCGGAGCATCTCCAGTTTTGAAGGCTCCTTATAGAATGAGTCCGCCAGAGCTGAAAGAGTTGCAATTGCAACCCAAAGAGCTACTAAAGAAGGGATACATTCACCTTAGTGTGTCACCGTGGGGTGCCCCAGTCCTATTCGTTAAGAAGAAAGATGGGGCATTGAGGTTGTGCATTGATTTCCGGCAGTTGAATAAGATAACTGTCAAGAAGAAGTATCCTCTGCCAAGGATCAATGATCTTTTTGATCAGTTGAAGGATGCAAAAATATTTTCAAAAATAGATCTCCGATCAGGATATCAC
>JASDQU010738275.1:302058-328580 GCA_032191745.1 Picea mariana
ACCCCCCCTCTCTATTTACGTGTTTGTCACTCTCTTTTTCTTCCCCCCTCCCCCTCTCACACTCTCTTTCTTCCTTTCTCTGCATCTCCCCTCCCTACATCAGAAGGAAAGAAATGGCCTTGACCTAGACATGCCAATACCTATACCTAAACCTAGACATAAAAAGACCTAGATATGGAAAGACCTGGGGCATGACCTAGACCTATACGATGACCATGACATAGAGATAGTTATATTTAGATGATGACCTAGAGCTTGACATAGACCATGACCTAGACCACGACATAGAGCTATAGCTAGATTTAGATGATGACCTATAACTTGACATAGACCATAACCTAAACCATGACATAAAGATATATCTAGATTTAGGTTATGACCTAGAGCTTGACGTAGATCATGACATAGACCCCCTAGCTCCATCTAAGTCTATGCATAACTTATACTCAACCCTTAACACCTTCTACACTCAAGCCTTGAGTACACTATGCATATACCTTTTGTACAACCCTTTCACCCACATCACCCACATCTTGGTGCTCTAACCATTGTTCTATATATGAAAACACTTTCAATCCTAACCCCTTAGGTTGTAGCTGTCCACATGCACCTATACATATTTATTCATAAAGATTTTTGGTCTATAATAAATGCTTTATCCATTGCATTAAGAGTACACATGCACTTTGTGATTTGATTGAGCTATAGTTGTTGGTTGTTTATTCTCAAGAGGAACAACGTATGCACACTTCAGTGTGCACTCATTATAGGAATGTGTGTGTGTTCCTGCTAGAAAATTTTTGGTGCCAAGCACACACCATCACCTCATCTAATTCAAGGCTGAAAAACAATCCACGACATCTTGGGAAAAAAAATATTGTGCATAAACATTTTTTTTTTATTTTAGTGTTCTTGTTTGATTCATTGAGACTTTTTTGCTATTGTGATATCATTGTAGGAAAATTTGGAAGACAAATTTTTCAAGTGAAATAGGAATTGTAGTTTGTATCTTCTTGTGTATTTGTGGAATTGGAATACAAATTTGACCAAGTGTAATTGGAATTGTTGTTTGTATCTTCTTGTGTCTTCTTGGAATTGGTAGACAAATTTTTCCAAGTCCAATTGGAATTGTTGTTTGTATCTTTTTGTGTCTACTTGAAATTAGAAGACAAGTTTTTCCAAGTGCAATTAGAATTGTTGTTTGTACCTCTTTGTGTCTTATTGGAATTGGAGAATAAATTTTTACAAGTGCAATTGGAATTGGAATTATTATATGTGTCTTGTTTTGTAATACAAAACCAAATTTCTCCACTTGGTTGTGCCTTATTACATAATACAAAAACAAATTTGTGGTGGGTTTTTGAAAGAAAATTTTCATATTTAAACATGGGGAACCAAAGGATTCAAGAAATAAATTCCTAGAGAAAAAAACTGATCGAAAAGGTAGACGAAGAAAGAGAAAAGTGAAGTTATGTCAAATCATAGCTTTTCAGAAGAGGGAAATCCAATTTCTAGAAAATTAAATGTCGCTATTGTTTCTCCTCGATCACCAGAAGGAAAAAGAAAGAGTTCATTAGAGAGAAATCCATCCAATATCTCATCAATACATTTTTTTGTGGATGGCTAGATGATGGAGGATTTGCTTGGGGATAATTATACAATGGATGAAATTAGAGAAGAAACCGGTGTACAACATTTGGTGAATAAGTCATTATGGTACAATATATTGTTGGATAGTCAAATGTTCCATAAACTATTCAATCCCATTTCCACTCTCCTCCCACAGTCGATCCGAAAATGATTGAAGGGGAAAGAACTGCAACATTGTTAACTCCACAACAGGGAGGTCAAGAGTGCCAAATATGGGTTCATCATCCCTACCTATATTGAACATTGCACATAAAATAAATCCTAAATGCATTTAGGTAGATGAAAATGGTCTAGCATCAAGGTATGTTACCTAACCGTAATATTCGTTATCAATCTTATAAAACCATTAAATAATATTTTGAACCAAAATCTGATGCTGCTAAATATCAATTGTTTTTAGCTTTGTTAAAATCTAGAAGTTTGGTTGTTGTTAGGAGAAGTTTAGGCATTAAAATAGTCAAAAGTGTAGAAACAAGTCATCATATTGTTAGAAACCTTGTAGATTATTTTCAAATAATTGGTAAGAAATATTGTTCTAAAGACCGCAATGCAGCCCAACATGTCTTGTCACAATACATTATTAGCAGCATCATAAGAAAACATTGTTTTCTACGACAAACCTCTCACCTCTTGAAATGAAATGTAAAAACCCTTATAAATTATTATCATAGACGAGATAGCCTTGACACAGGTGGCCCAATATATTTTTGGGCCTTCATTGGTAGGATACCTCATTTTGAAATGAAGTTAATTGGGGTGGTTAAGGGACTAGTTTAGGACTTCTGGCATGAGAACACTAGGCCTTCTTCAAATAAAAAAGATGTACTAAATTTAAGAAGGGGATATAGGGACCATGTATCCCATATTAAACACTTTATTGACATTACATAGACACAATTGTATGAGAGTTTTAGAATAGTACATAATG
The DNA here is from genome assembly GCA_032191745.1 of Picea mariana. Taxonomy (NCBI): domain Eukaryota; kingdom Viridiplantae; phylum Streptophyta; class Pinopsida; order Pinales; family Pinaceae; genus Picea; species Picea mariana. Next base: position 304,637 of record JASDQU010738275.1, read on the forward strand.
CACTTAACTTTGGCCAAAGATCTTTCCATAAATGCAATCCTTGGTGTTGTTCCTGAGATTTGTTCCAAGATCAAAGAACAATGTCAGGTATCCAAGATAATGATATTTGATATTTTAAGTTCTTTTCTACCTTTTGTTTAGAATGAAACTTCATTACTTTTATAATTTGGAAACACATAGGAAATATCTCTTTCCTTGAGTGTTTATTGATAATCACCAGATAAAAAAAAAAATACGAGAAAACAAAATTGACAAACAAATAAAGGTATCCAATTCTGAGAAATCTTACCTTATTTTCAATAGAAGAAATATGGAATGTGTGTCTAGAATATGGAATAAAATAAGAGAAAAAACACAAATACATGTCTTGTTCTACTCACAACAAAACAAAGGAAAATATATACCTAAATAGATGTCTAATAAGTAAACTAGAGTAGATGTATTACTAAATTTCAATCATTCAGTTCTTAAACACCATAGAATGAATATTGATAATGAAAGTAGTAACACATAGAAAACATGTTACTCAAGGAAATGAGAAGTATAATCTTTGCATTTCTGTAAAAATTTCTATTAAAAAGTATTTATTTACATCAAGCGAGAAAAATCCCTCATATCTCAAATTTGTATATTTATACAATTCCTTCATAAACAAAATTGGTTAGAATCCACGTTCCAAGAGCCTAAAATAGAAGAAAATACTCTAAATTATTAATTAACATCAAACTGAATATTACAAAATACAATATTTGAACATCTTTCATGCTTCTGGAAAGATCATCCTTGTTGGCTGCATTAAGGCTTATCTTTTCTTTATTTTCTCGTAGATGAAACTACTTTCTATTGATCTTTGTATTGAGTATGTATATTCAATAATGAAACTACGAACTTAGGGGGTTCAGTATTAACATTTAGTTCAACATTAAAATCATTTCTATGTACCAATGGTAAATTCTTTTGTACTATGACTGTAGCTTGTTGGTTACTTTGACACTGTAAACTGTGTTTGACCAGTAAATGGTTTAAACTATACAAGTTGAGTTGATTCATATTTTGGATGAAATATTTATCATTTTCCCTGTTTTTTTTCAAATCTTCTCTTTTTTCATTAACATTAAGAGTCCCAATAATTGAATTAACATCATCGAGGTCAATATCATCCATTTCTACATATAAAACTAATAAAGTATTTAAAAAAGTTACTTTGGCTTATTTATCCAATATTGTACTCTCTTCAATCTTATTTTCCCGAGTCTTTATTACCATTTCACATGTTTCCCCTCGACCAACTTTTGAGGAAATATTGATCAAGATTGGACCACTTTTGGACTTCGACAGGCTGGTCGAAGATGGAGTGCCCAGGCAGAGCTGAGATCGTGGATCTCACCAATTTTGTGGGCTATGTGGACCCAACAAGGGGTTTTCTAGGGTTTTTGTAATGGGTTATGGGATGTCATCCCATGGGTTTACCCATGATTAGGATTTATTGTAAGTGATTGTAAAAGTATAAATAAGAATATATTGTAGAAGAGTAGGGGATAGTGGGAAGTGGTTAAGTGAAAGTAGTTATGAGTTGCTTCGTGCAACATAATGTGTATGTAAGGCTTTGTGCTTGATAGGGAAGCTATCTCTGTGACTTGACCTAGTTTTGGGAAGGAGAATATGATGTTCAATGCACAGATCTCCTGTCTGATGCGAAGCTTGGATTTGTGTCTTAGTGCATAGGAGAAATTGAATGTAACAGATTGAAGAATAATAAAGAAGATGAAGTAGTTGGTGGACGTACCCTCACACTGGGGTGAACCACGTATATCTTGTGTCTTTGGTTTTCTTTGTTCTTTGTTGTTTATGTTATGAATCTTCTCAGTGCCTTGAATTTTATATCTGATAGATAGATTTGTTGTCGCTTAGTGCTTTATATATGTTAAGGACGAATACATAACTCAATGTTATGTGATAAGTGGTAGAGATTCTTAATATTTGTTGTTACTATGCCAATCCATATTAGGGCTTTTTTTGTGATGTTAATGAAGCTAATGAAATAATTCATGTCACCTTCTAAGTGTTGCTAGAATACTCTGCAAAGTGTTATTATCATAGATCTGTGTCCTAGCTTGGTTACAAGCATATGTGTCCTATAACTCCCCCCTGCTTCTACCTTGTGTGAGACTTTACCTACTTCGCAGGTGTTGTCGAAAGGGCTGGTAGTTAAGGTTTTGTTGGTGCGTTGTTGAAGTGTTGAACCCTGGGTCTTCCCCCGTGCCAACAAATGGGTCCATTGTCGGGACATCAAATTGTGATTGCTGGGAACTGAAGTAAAGAAAAGAGAATCTCTGTGCATAGATCTATTGCTAAAGTGCGTAGTAATCTATTTGACTTGCGAAGCTCTGTGCTAAGAAAGAAATCTGATCTAAAGAAAAAAGGTAATATCTTAAAAGTAGTAAATCTTTGTACTTTGATAAGAGTAAGATAAGTGAAAATGTTTGTTCCGAAAAAATGAATTTAGGTATGTTTAATAGATTTTCCTAGTATGAAAGTCAGGGAACAGTTGGAAGAAAGAATTGATCTAAGTAGAGCTAATATAAATGAAGAAAGATGTGTTATTCCTATGCATAGAAATAATTTTTGGACTAATAAGAGGATGCATGAACCTAGAAAGAATTTTTGCAGATTGCAGGTCCAACACTGTGATCCCAGTGTGAAATATAGGAGAGGTTGGGGAGCATACAAGAGAGAGAGAGGATTGACATTGTTATAACTGCAGAAGACCAAGACATATTTCTAAGGAATGCCCTAGCACAGGTCCTATTTGTATTTGTTGTAAAATTGTTGGTCATGAGGTTGAGGATTGTCCAAGGATGATTGATAAAGTTGAACGGATGAACATGAGACAAGGAAACTATGAAGGAAGACAAGAGAATAAGAGAATGTTAGAGAATCATAAAGAGAAATAATCAGAGAAAGCTCAGACTATGTTATTACAGTTAAAATAAACGATGGATGTTCACAAAGATGTCAGTTTACCAGAGATCCTAAAAGTAAAACATCACATAATAAAAATAATAGGAGACTTCAACATAGACTGTGTCTTGGATGAGGAAACACAAGTGAATATTATGATAGAAGACACATGGGAAATTTTGGGAAAGCCTACAGTGGTACCTTCATTAGGAAGGATAGGCCTGTTTAAGGGAAAGATGATAACCTCATGTGGAAGATTTACTAATGTAACTATTATTATTCATGGAACATCGACTGGAGAGGAATTTGAAGTCATAAATTTTGTTGAGAACAATGCCACTTTCCCACTTTTATTAGGTAAGACTTGAATTGAGAAAGATCATATCAGAAGGAAAGTAGAGGAAGAAGATACAAAAAAGAAAGAGCAAGAACTAAGGGATTTCATAGCAAGAAAAATAGACCAACTAATAGAAGAATGAGAAGATAAGTCAAAGCAACAGAGGGAAAGAGAATTAGTTTTCGAGGTTGAAAGAATGCAAGAAGGTTTGAAGTACCCATCCATGCAAGAAATAAGAATATCCACCCTTGAATTAATAAGAGAAGGGATATTAACTTTGAACCCTTTGAGAGCACATAAACAGTGTGAAGTCACTACGCTTAGGAGAAGATACGAATAAGAATGGAAGGAGGAATCCAAAAACTATTAGAGAGACTCAGATAGAAGGAAAGAAGGCAAGGAAGCTCAGTAAAAAGAAAGTCAAGTTAGAAAAGCTACAGGAAGCTACAAAGAATAGATGGAAGACTTCACAGACTAGAACCTCGCAGGAGGCAGGTTCGCAGGAGTTGAACCTCGTCGGAACAATAGGACCACACAGAATGGGAATTTTCCTTGGTGAAGCTATATGACCGTTGGAGGTGCCCCACCCATTAAAACGACACTCCAGAACGGCTAGGAAATGCATTTATTGGTGGATGGACCGCTTTTGGGATGTTGAGACTGCGTCATAACAGACAGATTCACATTGAGGGAAGAATTCCTACCCATTGGAAGAATATGTTATGAGGCTCCTCTTATTTAACCCGTCGGAATCTATTCCGAGACCACTTTTTGGCACCTACGATTACCTGAGATAACAGAGAAGTGATTGTGTGTTGATATCTATTATCAGAAACTACATGTCGTTGTCCATTTGTCTACCCCTCTTATCCGTTCACCTACCCCCACATGCTCGTTTAACAGTGAGAATGTCGGGTGAACCTAGTGCATTAGAGAATTATGTCAAGGAACTCCTCAAGAAGTTGATGGTTGATAAACCATTATCTGAAGGAGTACATGCATCGTCGACTAGGGGACTACAGGATTACCCTTCGAGCGGACAATGTTTTGGCTGTGTTAACCTCGCGACTGAGCAACGAAGTAAGTATCACAACGATCTGGATAATGTGAATAAAATCCTGTCGATATTACCAGAATATATCTCACCTTTGGCAGGCATGGTTAACCATGACAACATTCCACACGACTATGAGTACACTCTGATCACCACGTACATTCTGAATGGAATATGCATAGTCGGGAGTCAGTTGGGGCAGATCCCATTACTGAAGAACAACAATTTGAATCTCAGGGATAGAAAGAATTATTCTATGCTTGCAACCCACCAATACTAGAAAAATACAACTGGGGAGAAGCCTTGCCTAGTTTCCCAACCATGGATTAAGGAGTTGGCACAGTCCACTATCCTAAATGTGATGAAGATTCCCCATTTTCTCTATCACCAGGAGGTTAATTGATCCGGATTTATGTAGGAACACAATGAAATACAGAAATATACATAAACATAGAGATGCAGTGGAAATAAGACTTCATTTCATTAATAACAAATGACTGAAATATGCTTACAGACAAAATGGAAATAAACTAGCTAGGGCGCTGGTAGCTTATCTCTGAGAATATATGTGGTCGCTACTCGCATCCGTGAGAAGATGATTACAATGAGGCTCTGAAGGCCCTTTTATAATAAACGGGAATGCCAAAAGTCCTAGACATCCAAAAACCTAACCCTGGGAGATGAAGCGCCAAAAGTCATGTGGGCCCCGTTTGGGTAAGTTGGTACATCAACTTCCTGGGGTCGTAACTTTTACATACAATCTCCATTTTAGGCGTATAATAGCCCATTGGAAAGATCTATCCGAGGAAAAATTGGTATCAGAGCCAAGGTTTCGACACTGAGCCTATATGGGCCAGTTGAGTGGTCTTTGGACCGAGGGTGAGAGGAGAAATTGTGTTTAGAGGACCAATTTCGGACCCTGGTATGGTCCGGAGTGTCAAGGAGTTACTTGATCGTGCCTATAAGCTCAGGAGGTATAGCGGTGTTGTGAAACCGCAGCTGGTGTGGTCTATGGCCACAGGGATAGAGGAATCCACACAAGCAGTGTTGGATCCTTAGGATCAGTTCAGGAGGGAAGGTGAGCCCTCGTGATCGTCGGATCTGGAAAATGTGCATAGGGATTAAAATCCCTTTTGAATTGCACAGGAGTGTGGGGTTCACGATACACAAACTCTTGAAAACTTGAAAACCTAAGAAGATCTACGTTGTATTTTTGGGAGGAAGGCCCGACCGTTAGTTCTAGTGGAGTTGTGCTTGAGTTAGTCGCGAAAACTTTTCAGATTTCACAAAGTTGCGAGAGGAAGTGAGGAAGGTGAACACCTCCGAAACCCGAAACATCAAAACGATCTACACCGTAGATCGTAGGAAGGTGGTTGACCGTCTGATTCAGTGGAGGAGTAAACCGTAATTGCAGGATTTCGGCATATGGAAGTTCGAGATGTGGGGTGCATGAACTCCCAATGCCTGAAACCCCGAAATGACGAAAGGATCTGCACCGTACACTGTAGATATGAGAAAGACCTGACCGTTGGATTTCATTTGGAATGGACATGGACACACGGGTGTGTACCACGTGCCAGTGAGTCAAGAAGATAGGTGAGAGTGGTGGGACCCTATGACATCACCGAAGGTGACATGGACCCTCCTGAACACACCACGTGCCATTGTGGTGAAGGGAAATAACTGTGTTGAGGGCCCAGTGAATAAAGTAATTCGTGATTTCAGAATTCGCAAAGGAGGAGCACAAAGGCTCAACACTCCAACTCATGAATTCGCGATTTGGAGAGGAAGTTCTAGAACTTATCCCTAGCCTATGGTCATGTGTAGCAGGTGCTAGCGAGGAGGGATCCATACCCGTGTCGCAGCTCAAGTATTGGCGTTTGGAGGAAATGATTTGAGGGTCTTCGACTCATGAAATCATGAGATCGCGAGTTGCAAAAGGGTGACTTTGGTTACAAAGATTTAACTGTTGGATATTCGTGGAATGAGATTCCGAGGTTTCGAAGTCCCGAAATTTGCAGAGCTGGACAGAGCTCAGAAAACTTGTGAAGTCAAAATGTTTTTCTTGTTCACATTGGCTTATGAATGTTGTAAGTTTTCTTGAAGGTTTAAGGGCCTGACAAACTTCGATTGATTGCACACTATGTGTGAAGAGTTCAAGGAGTGTCAGGACAACCGAAAACTGACGTCGAGCATGGAATTGGAAGAGGTGCAGATTGCCTCTGAAACAGAAGACAAAAGAGAAGGAAAGGATGTCAACCTGGGAGTCGAAGGAACAAACTCTAATGGGCATGGAAAAGGGATAGATAAAGAGGGACACATGATGAAAATCATTGAAAAGTTGCAGAAAGGTGCCCATTCTTGCCTAGCTGATAGCCGAAATCTCATGAAAATGAGGGATCGGCAGGGTGAATTCAACTTAAAAATGTTGAAGAGCCTGGAAAGAATAGAAAATAAATTGGAAAAAGACAGTGACACAAGAAGATCAAGAAGTGTCAAAACGCTTGAGAGGAGAAGAAGATCGAGGAATAGTTGTAGAAATTACCATCTCTCCCTAAAGCATTCTGGCAAGGAGACACACAGTAGTTCAAGCCCATCCCCTACCAGAAAACACTGAAAATCTGGAAGGGATGAATTGAAGGGGGAAATCAACAAGATTAAACCACCTACATTCGATGGTGAACATAAGAAGGAAGAAAATGTAGAAACATGGTTGTTGGGTATGAAGAAATACTTCCAACTGTAGGATTATTCCACCCATGCAAAAGGAAGAATTGCAATGTACCAGCTGAAAGGAAAAGCATCCATGTGGTGGGATCAGTTGGTGCAGGTGAAACACATCAAAGAGAAAGAGGTTACATGGAAGGAGTTTAAGAGGTATTTAGAGAAGAAATACCTAACCAAAATATATTATGATAGAAATATGGAGTTCTTTGAACTCAAGCTAGGCAACATGACTATTGATGAGTATGAACGAAGTTTTCTATAACTACTGAAGTATGTTCCATTCATCAAAGATGAGGCTGTCAAGATTCAGAGATATCTAAGTGGAATTCCACCTTCCATGGGTGAAAAGATTCAGTATGACGATCCTAAGACTATGGAAGAAAAAATAAGAAGGGCAAAATGCTTGTATGAACAACAAGGAGAAAGGCCTATCCTTTGGAAGGCTTGGAATGATCAGAGGAAGTTTAAGAAGGAACAGAGGCAGAAGGGAAACAAGCCTTCCTTTTTTAGAAAAAGTCTTTAGGGAAAACCATCATTTAGAGAGACGAGAATGACTAAAGAGGGAGCACAAAGACAGAGACAGATGCCCATTTAGTGTTGGGGTTGTAAAGGAAACCACAAGTACAAAGATTGTCCCCATAAAAATGGTAAAGCTAGAACTGTTCATACTATTCAGGAAGATGAAACAATGGAGGATATGGGCTGTAGAATGTTGAGGATCTACGCAGCCATGGAAAACAAGAAAGAAGAATTTCAATCGCACATTATTGAAGTGGAAGGTATGATTAACAACCGAACACCAATTATTTTAATTGATTCAAGGGCTAGCCATAGTTATGTAGATCCTAGGGTTGTGGAAAGTTTGCGTTTATCAAGGAGAAAACATGAAAATTCTTGGCTAGTGCAGTTAGCCACAGGAACCAAAAGGAAGGTCAATGAATTGGTTAAGTCATGTTCAGTAGACATGAAAGGAATGAACACTAAGGCTAAATTGAACATTATGCCTTTAGGCTCATACAATTGCTTAATTGGGATGGACTGGATGGACTAGCACCATGCCCTTTTGGATTGTCATAACAAGAGATTTGCATGCCTAAACGAAGAGGGAAATTAGGTAGCAGTCCAAGGAATTCCCAAAGTCATGGCTATTAGGGAAATCTCAGCCATGCAGCTGAAGAAATGTTACCGGAAAGGCTGTCAATTATTTGCAGCTCGGGTGGAAGAAGCATCCCAAGATGTAGTTTCGAATCTGGAAGACCACGAGGTACTCAAAGAGTTCAAGGATGTATTTCAGGAGGTACCTGGACTACCTCCGAAGAGGGACATCGATATTTCTATAAATTTGATGCCCAGAGCATCTCCAGTTTCGAAGGCTCCTTATAGAATGAGTATGCCAGAGATGAAAGAGTTTCAATTGCAGCCCAAAGATCTACTAAACAAGGGATACATTCACCCCAGTGTGTCACTGTGGGGTTCCCCAGTCCTATTCATGAAGAAGAAATATGGGACGTTGAGGTTGTGCATTGATTTTCGGCAGTTGAATAAGATAATTGTCAAGAACAAGTATCCTCTTCCAAGGATCAATGATCTTTTTGATCAATTGAAGGATGTGAAAATATTTTCCAAAATAGATCTCTGATCAGGATATCACCAAATGAGAATAAATGAGGAGGACATCAGCAAGACTTCCTTTAGAAAAAGGTATGGTCATTATGAATTCACAGTGGTGTCGTTTGGACTGTCAAACACACCTGCTATTTTCATGTGCTTAATGAATGTTGTATTCAAGGACTATTTAGAAAAATTTGTCATAGTCTTCCTGGACGACATCTTGGTGTATTCCAAGTTAGAGGAAGAGCATGAGAAACACCTGAGAATGGTGCTGCAAGTGTTGAGAAATCACCAGTTGTACGCTAAGCTGAGAAAGTGCTCATTTTATCAAAGATGGATCCATTACTTGGGACATATTATTTCATAAGAGGGGATTGTTGTGGATCCTGAAAAATTTGAGGCCATCCGAGAATGGTCAGCACCAAGGAATGTGGCAGAAGTTAGAAATTTTATGGGTTTGGAAGGCTACTACAGAAGGTTTATAGCCGGATTCTCAAATATAGCTCACGCTATCACTTCCTTGCAAAGGAAGGAGTAGAAGTTTGAGTGGACTGAAGAGTGTGAGAGTAGTTTCCATCGATTGAAGCAACTGCTAACCAGTGCTCCAATCCTGAAGATTGCAGATCCAAATATGAATTACATAGTGTGCACCAATGCGTGGGCTGGGAGGAGTTCTTAGCCAAGAGGGATTTTTAATTTTTTATGAGTCCTGAAATCTAAAAGAGCATGAAAGGAATTATGCTACTCACAATTTAGAGCTGGTAGCAATCGTCCATGCATTGAGGAAATGGAGACATTACCTCATGGGAAGGAGATTCAAATTAAGAACAGACCACAACAGTCTGAAGTATTTATTTGATCAACCAACTTTAAATGCCATGCAAATCAGATGGATGGAGTTTCTGTGTGAATATGACTTTGATATCAAGCATATCAAAGGGAAATAAAATAAGGTGGCTGATGCCCTCAGCAGAAAAGTGCACGAATTACATGCTACAGCCATTAGCATGTACAGGACTAAGATTAAAGACAGAATTTTGGAAGATGCAAATGGTGATTTACAGTACAGAGGTTTAGTAGCAAAGCTACAACAACGTGAGAGACCACAGACCAAGGAAAGTTACACCTTGGGAATTGATGTCTTACTTCTGTATAAAAACAGAGTGTATGTACCCAATGTCCAAGAATTGAAGCTGGCAATTCTAAAAGAAATGCATAACATGGCTTATGTTGGACATCCTGGATATCAAAAGACTATGGCAGCAGTCAAAAGCCATTATTTTTGGCCGGGTATGAAGAAATAAATTTTTGAATACATTGCCAGATGTATGGAGTGCCAGAAGGTTAAGGCTGAGCATAGGCACCCAACAGGGATGTTGCAGCCTTTACCCATTCCTGAGTGGAAATGGGATGTGGTAACAATGGATTTTATCACCGGACTACCTAGAAAAAGAAAGAAGCATGATTCAATCATGGTGGTGATGGACAAGCTTACTAAAGCTGCCCATTTCATTCCACTGAAAACCACTCACAGGGCAACATATGTTGTTGATATCTTCTTAAAAGAAGTGGAATGCTTGCATGGAATTCCTAAGGCAATTGTGTCTTATAGGGACCCGAAATTCACTTCAAATTTATGGAAAGGACTGTTCAAAGGATTCATAATGAATCTAAACTTTAGTACAATGTATCATCCTAAGTCTGATGGTCAGACAGAGAGGGTGAATAGGGTAATAGAAGACATACTGTGAATGTATGTGACAGATAAACCATCAAGGTGGGAAGACTACCTGCATTTGGTAGAATTCACCTACAATAATGGGTATCATGCATCATTGAAGATGAGCCCATTTGAAGCACTTTATGGAAGAAAGTGAAACACTCTAGTGAGCTGGGATAATCCAGCTGATAGAGCATTGGTTGGGCTTGAATTGCTCAAAGAGATGGAAGATCAAATGATAAAAATTAAACAGAATCTGAAAGTTGCCTAGGATAGGTAGAAAAGTAATGCTGACAGTAACAGAACCCATAGATAATTCAAAGTGGGTGACCATGTTTTCCTGAAAGTGAAGACTAACAGGAGTTCCCTAAAGTTGGGAAGTTGTACCAAATTGGCAACAAGATTTTTGTGGGCCATTTGAGATCCTGAAAAGGATTGGGCCAGTTGCATACATGCTTGCATTACCTGCATCTATGACTGTACATAATGTATTTCATGTTTCACTACTTAAGAGATATATACCTAATGCTAATCATGTTATCGATTGGAATCTGATTCAAGTGGAACCAGAAGGTGTCCTGCAAGTCCATCATGTGTGCATATTGGACAGGAAAAACAAACAGCTCTGAAATCGAGCTATAGATCTTGTAAAGGTCCAGTGGACCTGGTACGGTCCTGAGGAAGTGACATGGGAGCATGTAGATGTTATGCGAGTAGAGTACCCACATATTTTTGAAAACTTTTGAAAAGCTTGTAGATGTTGTGTAAAGTTTCACTAAGGACAGTGCAAAAATAAGGGAGGGGGATTGTAATGTCCCCAAGGCTGAGCCCAATTGTAAATCTGATGTATAAAATGAATTGTAAATATGTGTTATAGGCTGGTGAGCTAAGTTTGTATAAGTCGGTGGGCTTATGTGATTGTTAGGCCAAAGAGCCTAAGGGTTGGAGGCCAAGGGGCTGATTTTGTACTTGTATGTATGCAGCACATTAATAAATATAGACACCCCCGTGTGCAGAACGACCACGATGAATGAGTGATGGGGAACTAAGCTTCCACAGAGTGGGAAAGGAATTAGGGGCTGGAAGGTGGGAAGAAGGGCTAAGTGTTGAGCCTAAGGGCCAAGCCTAGGGGCTTAAGCCTTGGGAATAATATTTTATTATTATTCCAAAAAGCTACATGAATTATGTGAATGTGACATTTTATCCTAAGTTTTTGGGAAGGACGAGGGACTACCAAATGGGAAGGAATGCATGTTGAATGGAACACATGCAGTTCCATGGGTGACAAGTGTCAACCCTGGTGCATGTGAATAAAATGGCCAAGATGATCCGTGAAAGGGTCCTCTCCCATTCCACTTGACTACCTGAGCATGTACGAAGTGTTGAGCAATAGGACCGAACCGAGCTTGCAGAGAACCCTTGTGCTTCCCTGTAAGCCGAAAAGCCTATGTTTGGCTCTGAAAAAATCGTGTAAATCCTATGTTCTGAAAGCCGAGAAGCCTGTGTTCATTTCTGAAAAGGTCGGGCTCACCCTCTCCGTTCTAATCCATGGAACCCATGTCATTCCCTGCGTGGATTATTTGTCACGCATTCCCAAGAACGAACACTGTGATACCTTGCGCCATTGCTAAGCCTATTTCGGAAGCCCATATTTGTTTTTTTGGTTGGCTGTGGTGGCCATGCAAAGTTTGACTGTGCATGGCTTGCTGGATAGTGCAAGTTTGGATTGAGCCTGTGTATGACCTCTCTCTAGGTGAGGGAGGTGACTGTTGTTGGAAGAGGCAGGTTTTCAGGCCTGTGAGCAATTCTCTCCATGTGATATAGTTTGCTAGGAAGTGGTTTCTTCCAAAGAGTGTCCAGCACCAGCTTCGGGCTCTGAGACTTCCTAATCTGGCCTATTTCCGAGACCCAAAGAGGGAGGTTAGCACCATGGATTGTGCTTGTGAAGGTGTATACTCCCGAGCGGAACAGGCATGTGGGGAATGAGATTCTGGTAGTAGTGGGTGTAAGATGGCATCTTGGGAAGAATCCTTCTAGTTTTTCTGTGTTGTTTTCCCTGTAACCTCAGCCTAGCCTAGGATTCCTTGCCTTGGGGTGGAGCTTAGTCCCAACTTGGGGGTGACCCATTGCTGAGCTGATGAGTAGTGCAGTCTAAGGCTAGGAGGTTCGTGGAAGGCCTGCACGTGGTTGGTGGAATCTACCACTGTTTCAAAGATAAGTATTAGATGATGTTTAATCATGTATTCCACTGTGTATATCAATTTAATGTTAATACGATTGATTGTTGATTATAGCAGTAAATATTATGTTTACTCTAAGTTTAATTGAATCTCTTGATTAAATGCATGTTATTACTATAATGTCGATATGAGCTATGTACAAAGTGGTGTTATAGTGTTATTTAAGAGAAATTAAGCCTTGGTAACTGAAAGGTGGTGTTATAGACAACATCATCTTGGTCTGCGGAGCTATGGAGGATGCTTCTGAGGATATCTTGCAGAGATATGGAGCGAAGAAGGAGGATTTATATGGAAGGGTCGATAAGGAAATGAAGGAAATAAATAAATCTATTCAATTGATCTGTGTAGTACCTATTGTGCCTTCCTCATCACAGATTCCAAAATTGACGGATGAACCAGCCCAATTGAGAAGAATTTAAGATGCGACAGAGGATCAACCTTAGAAAGTACAAGAAGAGAAGGAGAAGGATACAAAATCCTTGAAACATGGGAAAGAGGAAGTCTTATATCAATTACGAATAGTGCGGTACTGTGTAACCACCTATGAAAATAAGAAAGAAGAATTTTGGGCGATGCTCCAGGAGGAAAACCAAAGCTATAGAGAGAAAACGAGCAATTGCTCACAGAACGAGCTACAGTCAAAGAAGCAATGAACAAAACATGTCACTCTGTGGTGGGATTGGCACAGGAGGAACATGAGTCAATCGAGGTTCAAGTGGAAAAGCTCGTTGAGACCATCCAACAACTTCAAGTGAGGATAACAAAATTGGAGGTCCAAGGAATACCGAGTACCCCATAGGAAGTGTGTGATCATAGGGAGGAAACCACCAAGAACACAGTAATATGGAAAGGGCCCTTGCCTCAGAGTGAAAAAAATGAGTGATAGAAGAGCGGAGAGATATGAATGCCTCGCAAAAGATCCAGAGATAAGGAAACTGGAATCACAATTACAAGAGGCACAATAGCATGCTTTCTCCGTGCAAGCGTAGATGAAGTTACTCACCGAAGTTGAAAGAATGAAGAGATCCCAGGAACAATGTGTGGTACAACAACAGATTATTTCCATCCAGGGCAAAGTAATGGAAGTCACACAGAAGCTGCAACCTTTGCATGATGAATCTTGCACGGTGTTTGAAGAGATTGAGGGACAGGGCTCAGAATTGGACCAAGTGGTTGCAACAATAGGACAATGCCTAGAAGGGCCTATTATAGAGAAAATGATCCAATAACTTGGTGAGAAGGAGGCTCAGACGAAGAAATAAGCTGAGGAATATCGATTGAATCTCGAGGCCTTCAAAGCAACATTTCCCAGACATAATTGACTCAGGACGAGTGACAAGTACTAACTGTTCGGGACCTGTTGGCCCTCGACCAAGTTTTGAGGAAATATTGGTCAGGATTGGACCACTTTTGGACTTTGCCAAGCTGTTCAAATATGGATCACCTAGGTGGAGCTAAGATCGTGGCTCTCACCAATTTTTCTGGCTATGTGGACCCAACAAGGGGTTTTCTAGGGTTTTTGTAATGGGTTATGGGATGTTGGCCTATGGGTTTACCCATGATTAGGCATTATTTTAAGGGATTGTAAATGTATAATTAAGAATATATTGTAGAAGATTAGGGGATAGTGGGAAGTGGTTAAGTGCAAGTAGTTCTAATTTTCTTCATGCTACAAAATGTGTATGTAAGGTGTTGTGCTCAATAGGGAAGTTGGCTTTGTGCCTTGACCTAGATTTGGGAAGGAGGATCTGATGCTAAGTGCATAGATATCTTGTCTAGTGTGAAGCTTGGCTCTGTGTCTTAGTGCACAGGAGCAACTGAATGTAAGAGATTGAATAATAATAAATAATATGAAGCAGTTGGTGGACGTAGCCCCACACTAGGGTGAATCATGTATATCTTGTGTCTTTGGTTTTCTTTGTGCTTTTTTGGTTATGTTATGAATCTACTCAGTGGATTGAATGTTATATATGATAGATATATATGTTGTTTCTTAATGATTTACATATGTTTAAGGACGAATGAATATTAAATATAACTCAATGCTATCAGTGGTAGAGATGTTTAATCTTTGTTGTTACTGCGCCGATCCAAATTAGGGATTGTTCTACAATGTTAATGAATCTAATGAACTAATTCATGTCACCTTCTAAGTGTTGCTAGAATACTTCACAAAGTGTTATTATCACAGATCTGTGTCCCATCTTGGTTATAGACCTCTGAGTCATGTAACCCCCCTTGCTTCTACCTTGGGTGAGACTTCGCTTGCTTTGTAGGTAAACCACAACATACAGAAATGACTACAAAAATCAACTCAAATGTTAGGTATGCTATATAAACAAATATGCTAACAAGACAATATAAATATACTACCTCGTCCAGACGTTCGATGAAGTCCATCATTGAGCACTTGACTCAAAGAGATACACCTACAACTTATCCTCAACTACCAAGATACACATGAATATGGTGATAATATATAAATTTAGCACATTTAATAGAATAATCCATCAATATTCATAACAAATACTCCCATGGAATAACAATTCAAATATTTTCAAAACATTAATTGGACGATAAAAGAGTATTTATATTAAAATGTAATGAACAGAAGTGTATGAATGACAAAAATTTGTGTCGGCACATTCGGAACCGAGAAACTAAGTCGCTTCTAGCTAGGACTCCACCACTTCAATCATCCACCAAATGAAATCTCATGTAAGAGAGACAATGAGGTTCTTCATCAAATAGGGAATATCTTGGGGGATGAACAATGTGTTCAGAATTAAAAGGACAAAGGGATGCAGACTCAATATGAAGTGAATAATTTCTCCAGAGTAACTTTTCTCTCAAAGTTGAATTCTTCTCTCCTTTTCCACAACTTGGATATGGTCCATTTATATCCTTCAAATAGAATTGAAGGGCCAATTCATAACATTTCTAGTATATGGAAGGTCAAGGATCATGGATCCCATGACATGACATGGAAATCCGACACCATTTTTTTAATTTTGAGTGCAAAACCCAATGTATGTGGGTTGTAATGGTGCAAACCACATATATGCATGTTGTATAGTTGTTAGGGAATGCATATGTGGAAAAATACTATTTTTAGCTTTGGGAACTGCAAAAAGGGACTTGAAGTATGCATAGGGAAATGGAAAAAGGCCCTCTGATCAAGTTTTCATATGGTGAGGCAAATATTTCTATAACTGATTCCCCCTAATGTGTGAGGTCAAAGGAGTATCTTCAATGGTCAAAATATATTATAATTCCCAGAATTAGAGTAATGGGGACCCAACTGGATGAACTAGTTTCTCATAAGAATATTACAATCCATAATGACTTTGTGCACATGGCTGCCAATTTGAATTACACAACATATCCATGTGAAAATATACCAAGCAATTTTTCATGGCCATGAATGGGCAATAAAAAAGTAGATACATTCCATAGGTTGTCATAGTCAGGAACAATGCCCAGTGAAAACCAATCTCAAAATCAATCTGAAGATATCTGTATACAATGGAGTACAGTCTGATCTCCCATGATCACTAAAGTGATATAGGTACTGGGCCAATGAAAGATAGTAACATCTCAGGAAAGATGCGACTATGAACTAATGTCTTCAAGTATTCTACATGATCTGCCAAAGGTGTTGATGTCGAACACAATGAGACCTTGTTTGATTACCGGTCATTAAGGTATACCATTAACAAATGTGAGACAACCTATCGATAATGAAAGTAGGTATCAAGGTACCGAGTACATTCTTCCAAGTGTAAATAAAGGTGTTGAGTTCGAACAATTTAATAATCCATAGATTAGGAGACATGGAGGTATTCTTAACTATTGATGGTGAGAGAATCTGCCACTGATGACTGCAAGCCTCTAGGTACTCATAGGACTCTAGGTATCGTTTCTAGAATAGATGGGTTGAAGTCGATGGAAGGATACCTGCAGAAAGGAGATCATTAAGGCATGTCTCATCATTCAGAATGAGGTATAAAGAAGGAGTTTGATGATTTGGAGGAACTCAAATGAAGAACGTGTTCACGAACCAATGACCCTGTGTGTATTTTGCATGCACGAGATGAAAGTAGTGCACAAAAAATAACCTTTGAATAACATCCAATGAGGAAAACTATCAAATAAGGTGAGGAAACCACCAATAAGGATAATGGCATCGAAGACACTGCAAATATCCCAATGTGTGAATATATTTCTTACCGTCAAACACAAGGAAAACCCTCCAGTCAGCAACCAATGAAGAATTGTCAACTTTTCGGTTCAAGGTTACCTACCCATAATTAAAGTAGGACCATGGTGCACAATAAGACTACAACTTCATGTAACTCTGAGACACACTTAGGGTATGACCGACATGAAAATTCAAGAGTTATGATAAATGACCGACACAGGCTGATAAACATCCTTTGAACAAGAGCATGAGACATGTGGATGAATCTGGAAGCATAGACTCATTGATGAAACTTTGTGATGTAGGAGGCACCAATCAAACTCTCCATAAGGACTGGAAGACTNATTACAAGTGGACTCAAAAGTTTGTTCTTTGTTCAAAGGCGACACGATTGCTTCCAACATAAGATAATGTTCTTTTCTCTCCCGTATTTTTTTGTTTTTTCATAGTCAAATGAATTTTATGATACAAAGGGGGAAACATGTGTCACTAGTAAGAAACTAGTTCCAATAGTGGAACATACCTATGCTCAATGCAAGGAGGTGCATGCAGGATATGGACACTCAAGGGAATGTTTCCTCTTGGGGTGTAGGGTGTCAAGATGCAAAGGATATAAACAAGGCTTTGCTTGGATGATGATGCAAACTACTGAGGTGATAGGATTATAATGTGAAATTGAGAACCGATAATAGGTTCCATACTGCAAGAAAGAGAATGATATGCAATCACAACTTAACACCAAAGAATGTCATTTTTCATAAATTTAGTCTACTTGGTTTGAAAAAGGGTTAAACTTACACCAAATAGACATCCTTTCAAATCCAATTTATGAGACAAGTTCACTCAACAATCTTTTCTCTTTTTGAGAGAGTAGGAAAAGAGCTTAAACTAGACATAGTGGGAGTCCCTCTAGGTATAGGTCGGCATGTTTATGAGAAATAAATGAGGTTCGAACACAAAGTCATATATTAGCTATAAGGGACCCCTAGTCTTATGAACAAAAATCTCTGCATGGGAACCAAATGGCACAGAGGTTCTAACTCGGGAACCCATGTTTGGTAAGTCTCTACCATTCAATAATAAAACTTATAGTTGTAGAAAGAAGGTTTTGTGTTGCTACTAAATGGGTTTGTACCTAGGGCATACAAATTGCAGTTATAGGATAATGAAAATGTGAAAAATAG
The DNA here is from genome assembly GCA_032191745.1 of Picea mariana. NCBI lineage: Eukaryota > Viridiplantae > Streptophyta > Pinopsida > Pinales > Pinaceae > Picea > Picea mariana. The sequence goes on from JASDQU010738275.1 coordinate 322,672, forward strand.
AGTGATGGCATATCCTATATGTTGGTCAACAAAAATACCTTCCAAATTTATGAACGGGCGACATGGCACTAAAAACCACAAGAATCCCTATATAAAATCACCAAAACCAACTCCATCGACTTCTTTATTAGTCCATTAGGCCAAAATATTATCAAAACTATGCAAAGTGGGTAAATGTTTTATATAAATAGTGAAAATAACCAATTTTACTATACCATTTGTATTTTTTACCCAAATAGTGCATTTTGGACAAAATTGCCCCTGAATTTCAACTGTGGATTGTGGGAGCCACGAATGACAGAATTGACAATCATCTGGACCAAGTAAGTCATCTTTCTCTTCTCTTCATTTCTAGTGGATTATTATTTGAAATTAGGATTCATTTTTTGAGTATTTCAAAATGAAAATTATAAACTAGGGTGTACATGGGTTATAGTTCATCGGGTCATGTATACACAGCCCTATATGTGACTTGAATCAAAACAGACTGCATATATGCATCCCTATACACGACTGTGTAAGTTGTATCTCCTGTAAAAGTCCATGGATTGTATTCTTAAAATGTTACTGACTCAAAAAATTGATTTTAAACTGGCAGGATGGTGCTAAAGTGGAGAGAAAGAGAGCATGAAGAGGTTGATGCTGTAGTGGAGAGATATATAGGGGCCCAAATGGCATTAAGAATATGTGGGATATATAAATTTTTGTCTCTCAAAGGAATGAGGGCTCATGTGAAGACTGCTCTAGATGTTGGTGAACTACTAGGATCCAGATACAGAGACTTTCAACCTCAATGGGAAACCATTGAGGACTGAAGTTGAAGACATATATGTTTTGACAGGATTTTCATGTCGGGGGTGATGTGGTGAAAATCAAAGACTGGGGAGGTGGGAGTGGCATGAACATAGAGGAATACATAGCCACTCATTGCATTACAAGGACTGAGAAGGTAGAGAGCCAACTCCTGATCAGAGTGATCAACAATTTGAGTCTCGTGATCATTGTCCTAGTGTTGACATGAATCACAGGGTCGACCTCATTCCTTAATGCATCAAGGCCACTTATGTTCTATTCAGTGGAGTTCTTGTGACCCACGGTTTATGATTGATGCACCTCACTATTGGAAAACATGAAGAGCCAGTTGATAGACTACAAATAGGGTAGGAAGAGGAACTTCGGGTTCATGTCTCTCCTATGTAGTTTTTTATTCAAGTGGGTTCCAGGATTGGGCCCTAGAGTTGAGATTGTTCTGCATGGAATTCGTGATCCAACCATGGCACGGTGGACTGAGGTGATGAGGCGGTTGGGGGGTGGTAGAGTACCAACACCCTACAACAACGAGTTTTTCTTCTGGTGGAATTGATAGGTGATAGCTCTATAGGACTACCATTATGTAGGGATTGACTTCAAAGGATATATGTACATGCCATTACCACAAAGTTCTTCCTACGAAGACATAGGTATGCAAAAAAAAATTGAATATTTTATTTTTTTGTATTTTTGTAGAAGAAAACAAAAATATTTTTGGATGATGTCAAGTACTAATTAAAACATGTATGTTAGGCATATGTGGGTCCACAACAACCAGAAAAAATTCCATTAAACCGATGGAGGCATCGAGGGGATGATCTAGTAGGAGGAGACACACAAAGAGTGCTTAAAAACATCCAGGTCAACCTATCTCATTTTATGTAAAGAATTCACATGGTTTAGGTAGAGGATCTGTCGGAGGTGATGCAAAGGTAGGTGGTAGGTGTGCCCCGTGCTTGGGTGAAAATATTTCAGCATCTCGAAAATGTCATACTATGTTATCATGACACACATTCAGCACCACAACTATAGATTTTGTGATTATTGTATTGATCGGTCGTATATGTATTTTGAGGGTGTTAGCCCCAATTTTGTACTATAACACCATATTTTTTGGAGGGATGAAATATAAAAAAAAATGATCTTTGACTTTACTTATATTACAATGTGTACATTGGTGAATGTTTTTTATTTTCTTTAGCTATGTGACAAATTCCAATCTTAAACATAATTAGTGTATGCATCAGATACATAGTTAGAACTTCTAGGTATGTTATGATACGTAATGAAAATGTCATTCAAAAAGTCATACTTGTAGGAATCGTCAGAGTAGAGTAGGGTCTCACACATGGTAACTATCATTTAACTAACATACTACTAACTGGGAGTCCAAGTGAACTTCTAAAGAACCAATACCATGTGAAATGGAATCACGTAAAATATCTAAAACGACGCTATATTCGGCCACATTATTCATTGATGGCCCTAGGAAAATGCCACCTGAAGACACCAGTAGACCCTAGGCTGAGTAAACAACGCAAGTGATAGAAGCCAGGTTTTGTGTATTATTATTGGCCCCGTCTACAAATCCTAAGTAAACTGAATACTCCGTTGACATCTGCCAACCAAGGGAAAACTTGATAAGCAAGATGAAGATGAAAAGAGGAAAATATATATACACTAAAATACATTAGTATACAAAGATTTATGCCCAATATTGGGGCTCAAGCGTAGTATAATTTCAAGTAGATCCCATTCATGGGCTCAACCACCATATTCCCTTCATATATTCTAATTTGTAGGCTTCTTTTTCTAAGACATGTCGCATGATATAGGGATCGTGCCACATGGGTTTAAACTTTCCTACCCCCACTCGTTCTTTGGCTTGGACGTACATAAATACCAAGTCACCCTCAGTGTATTGTCGAGGACATACATATTTATCATAGTGGACCTAGACATGTCATTTTTTCAGTTAGATAGCCATAGAGGCATCTCGACGCTACTCATCTAGACTCTCTAGGTGCACGAGACGCTGTTCGATATCGGATGTGTTAGGTAGGAGTGTAATTGCCAATCTAAGAGAAGGTATTTCACATTCAATAGGTAGGATCGAATCCATGCCATTTACTAACTGGAAAGGAGAAAAATTGGTGGAAGTCTTAACCGAGGTTTGGTATTCCCAAAGCACAGGGTAAAGCATGATATGCTAGTCGAGTTTTCTCTAGTTGATAGTTTTATGCAAAATGGTCTTCGGAGACTTGTTCATGGCCTCTACTTTTCCATTTTCTTGGGGTTAGTAAGGGGAATAATGACCATGTCTAAACCCCAGTTTCAATGCTAATTATTCCATCATGTCATTATGAAAGTGATTTCCATGATCATTGACAATCTCACTGGGGATTTTGAACCTGGATATAATTTGATTGAACACGAAAAATGCAACAGTCTTACCATCATATTTAACTGTAGGAATGGACTTGGCTCACTTAGTAAAGTAGTCTACAACCACGATAATATATTGATGCCCCCCAGCTAAAGTTGGGTTGCAATCCATAAAATCCACCCCCCACTTAGTGAAGGGACCGACAATAATGACCAGGTGGAGAGGGCCTGGATGCAAGAACATATTTCGAGTGAACACCTGGAAGGGGTGACACTTCTTGACTTCTTAGACACAATATTTAAAAATAGATGGCCAAAATAAACCACTCGCAAAATTTTATGGGTTGTCGCAAGCCTGGATAGATGACCACCAAAATCCCCACTATGATAGTTGTTAAGAATAGACTCATCTTCTTTGTGAGTCAAGAAACAATGCAAGATATTGTCTACTCCTCTATGATACAAAGTTTCACTGATGATAAGGTAGTTCATAGCTTTATAGCATATACACTGTCAATCATCTCTTGAAATATGCAGAGGGAACTTGAAGGTTTGTAGATAGATCACAATATCTCCATACCAAGGGTCTGACGATGAAACAAGGAAAATGTGTTCATCCACAAATGAATCAAAATGAATAACATCCTCATCTAACCAAGGGAAGTCTGATATTAACTTGGTGAAAACTAGTGATTTCTTGGATTTTGCGGAAGAAAAATCGAGATCAAATTATTGCAAGATGACAATTCATTTATTATATTTCCCCCCTATGATACACCTTATAAGGACCTATTGAAATGGATTGACATAGAAAACTATAATAGTTTTTCAAAGAAATATATAGTGTCATAATTGTTGAACTACGTGAAAAGAAGCCAAAGCTAGCTTCTCAACATGATAATACTTGAGTTTAGGGCCGACTAAGTTTCGACTAAGATAGTAAAAGACGTGCTCATGGATCTCATTATCCTCATGAACTAAAACCATACCAATCATCCCTTCAGACGCGACGATATAAAGCAAGTAATGTTTATTGTAGTCCATAGTATTCAATAGAGGCATCGATACTAAGGATTTCTTCATATCATCGAAGGATTTTTGGGCTAGCTCATACCAGATAAAGGAGTGTCCTTCAAGAGATGCATGAAACCCTTAGTAATATTGGCATAGTTTACTATAAACTGACATAAAAATTCATCTTTCCCCTATAAACCTTGAAGTTGACGAATAGTGCACGAGGGAGGTAATTGAAGTATTGCCTCAAATTTTAACGGATCCACCATGATCCCAGTATCAGAGACTAAGAATCCTAGAATTTGACTTGACATAATGCAAAAGATGCATTTATGAGGGTTCAAATAGATTCAGTAATAGAGACATATTTCAAAAACTAGATGAAGGTGGGTAGAGTGATCCACTCTCTTGTAGGAGTGAGCAGAGAGATCATTGAGATAGAGTTCGACTATATGCTTGAGATCGTGAAATGCGAAGGTCATAGCTCATTGGAAGGTTGCTCAAAATTTTTTAAGGTTGAAAGGAATATTGTGGTATACGAAAGTACCCCAAGGACAAATAAATCCCATCTTATGTTGATCCTCGGGCTTAATCTGAATTTGGTTGTATCCTAAAAATCCGTCCATAAAATAAAAAACCTCACTTCCCACATACTCATCAAGAATATGATCAATGAAGGGTGTAGAGAAGTTGTCTTTAGGAAATGACTTATTCAGGTGTCAAAAATTAATGCATACATGGATGTTTCCTTGCTTCTTATTCACAAGAACGAGATTGGATACTCATTCATTCAAGAGAACTCGGTAGATAAATCCAACATTAAGCATTTTTTCCAACTTTTCCTTAATAGGAGGGGCCTTCCTAGGATTGAGAACTCTAATTTGTTGTCGAACATGTTTGGAATTTGGGTAGGTTTTAATCTCATGCTCAAAAATTCAAGGGTCAATTTTTGGAATCTCTTCATATGACCAAGTGAATACATCACAAAATTATTTGAAGATCTCGGTGTAGATCATAATTTCTTCCGGCGAACAATCCACACCGATATATACATTTTCAACCTTACCAGGAGTACAAGAGGTATCGATCGCAACGGTAGGATATATAATCACCATGTTTCCTTTGACATAAATTTCATGCGTATCAAGTGGAACTACGATGTAACCAACTATCTTGCTTGAGGTAGATCTAAAATCATCATGTTTGATTCTAGAAAGATCTGGGAGGAAATTAGAGCGATGGTGCATATCATCTCATGGCTTGTCAGAACCATTCATGGCCTGTACGATTTATTAATATGAGGGTAAAGTATCATCAAGGAAAGCATGTGAGGAAGAATATGAAGTGGCCCATATGGACTTAAGAACAAGATCCTCCTCATATGTCTGCGAGGCAACATGATCTGGGTCAGCATAAGAGTGGAAAACAACCTGATATGATATCTTTGTTGTCAACAGTGGCATATCCATTCTAGTATAAGAATGACCTTCACAAGACCCAGCCGAGGAAGGTAGGGTACAAGGATCGTTAAAATATGAAGTGAGGAAAGAAACAAACCTCATTAATGAAGACGACCTACTAGACATGGCATAGATATGATGGATTGGTGTCACGAAATCAAAGGTACCCATAAGGGATGAATACATTCCAACACCAATATAATTAGTTGCCAACTGATAATTGTCGATCACGAGGATCAA
>JASDQU010738275.1:328941-344730 GCA_032191745.1 Picea mariana
ATAAGTTGAGGCATATCGAGTGAAGCTCGAGGCCTTCAAAGCAACATTTCCCAGACATAATTGACTCGGGACGAGTGACAAGTACTGAGTGTTCAGGACCTGTTGGCCCTCGACCAAGTTTTGAGGAAATATTGGTCAAGATTGGACCACTTTTGGACTTCGCCAAGTTGGTCAAATATGGAGCACCCAGGTGGAGCTAAGATCATGGCTCTCATCGATTTTTTGGTCTATGTGGACCCAACAAGGGGTTTTCTAGGGTTTTTGTAATGGGTTATGGGATGTTGGCCTATGGGTTTACCCATGATTAGGCCTTATTGTAAGGGATTGTAAAAGTATAATTAAGAATATATTGTAGAAGAGTAGGGGATAGTGGGAAGTGGTTAAGTGCAAGTAGTTCTGAGTTTCTTCATGCAACAAAATGTGTATGTAAGGCGTTGTGCTCAATAGGGAAGTTGGCTTTGTGCCTTGACCTAGATTGGGAAGGAGGATCTGATGCTCATTGCGCAAATCTCCTGTCTGGTGTGAAGCTTGGCTCTGTGTATTAGTGCATAGGAGCAACTGAATGTAAGAGATTGAATAATAATAAATAAGATGAAGCAGTTGGTGGACGTAGCCCCACACCGGGGTGAACCATGTATATCTTGTGTCTTTGGTTTTCTTTGTGCTTTTTTGGTTATGTTATGAATCTACTCAGTGCCTTGAATGTTATATATGATAGATAGATATGTTGTTGCTTAATGATTTACATATGTTAGGGACGAATGAATATTAAATATAACTCAATTCTATAAGTGGTAGAGATGTTTAATATTTGTTGTTACTGTGTCGATCCAAATTAGGGCTTGTTCTGCAATGTTAATGAAGCTAATGAACTAATGCATGTCACCTTGTAAGTGTTGCTAGAATACTTCACAAAGTGTTATTATCACAAATCTGTGTCCCATCTTAGTTACAGACCTCTGAGTCCTGTAACCCCCCCTGCTTCTACCTCGGGTGAGACTTCGCTTGCTTTGTAGGTGTTGTCGAAAGGGTCGGTAGTTAGGGTTTTGTTGGTGCATTGTTGAAGCGTTGAACCCCAGCTCTCACCCCATGAAAAAATCACCCTTTAATTGTTCAAGCTCTAGAAACTGAGAAATTTCTGGTACATTTAAACACTTATTCCACATCATCAATTCTTGAAACTTAGATCTAGTATTAACTAAATATTTTTCTTTATCAGCAATGATTTGTAATGAATCATTGATTATAAGATATTGTCTTTAAATAATCTCCAATATTTCACAAAAACTGTCTTGGGATGACTGTAATCCATCGTTAACATCAAGGGCATGTTTCTTAAAAGAGGAAATATCACCAATTTCATTTTAAACCTTTTTGATTTGGGCTTTCAAATGGAGTATTAATGCATCTTTTTCGGAAAGAGTGTTCTTCAAAATTTGCTTATATTGAAGAATTGTTATTTATTTCTCTTCTAGTTGCTTAATATGTTGTTCATAACTTTGTTGGAACTGAGTTAATTCAAAACTAACTCTTTCTTTAATAATTTCCTCTGTTTGTTTCACAACATTTTGCAACTACTCAATTAAAAGGTTTTTTCTAATCAATCTTATCTCTTGAATTTTCTATTGACCATAGATTGGTTGTTTCAAATGCTCCCAGAGAATATTCTACCTATTTTTTAAATTCAGGGTCACTATGTCCTGTTACGAGGAAAAACACTCTATGGCATGGGGTAAACCACAACTTACAAAAATGACTACAAAAATCAACTCAAATGTTAGGTATGCTATATAAACAAATATGCTAACAAGACAATATAAATATCCTACCTCGTCCAGATGTTCAATGAAGTCCATCATTGAGCACTTGACTCAAAGAAATACACCTACAACTTATCCTCAACTACCAAGATACACAAGAATATGGTGATAATATATAAATTTAGCACATTTAATAGCATAATCCATCAATATTCATAACACATACTCCCATGGAATAACAGTTCAAATATTTTCAAAACATTAATTGGACGATAAAAGAGTATTTATATTAAAATGTAATCAACAGAAGTGCATGAATGACAAAAATTTGTGTCGGCACATTCAGAACTGAGAAACTAAGTCACTTCTAGCTAGGACTCCACCACTTCAATCATCCACCAAATGAAATCTCATGTAAGAGAGACAATGAGGTTCTCCATCAAATAGGGAAGATCTTGGGGATGAACAATGTGTTCATAATTAAAAGGATAAAGGTATGCAGACTCAATATGAAGTGAATAATTTCTCGAGAGTAACTTTTCTCTCAAAGTTGAATTCTTCTCTCCTTTTCCACAGCTTGGATATGGTCCATTTATATCCTTCAAATAGAATTGAAGGGCCAATTCAGAACGTTTCCAGTATATGGAAGGTCAAGGATCATGGATCCCATGACATGACATGGAAACCCGACACCATTTTTTAATTTTGAGTGCAAAACCCAATGTACATGGGTTGTAATGGTGCAAACTACATATAGTTGTTAGGGAACGCATATGTGGAAAAATACTATTTTTAGCTTTGGGAACTGCAAAAAGGGACTTGAAGTATGCATAGGGAAATGGAAAAAGGCCCTCTGATCAAGTTTTCATATGGTGAGGCAAATCTTTCTATAACCGATTCCCCCTAATGTGTGAGGTCAGAGGAGTATCTTCAATGGTCAAAATATATTATAATTCCCAGAAGTAGAGTAATGGGGACCCAGTTGGATGAACTAGTTTCTCATAAGAATATTACAATCCATACTGACTTTGTGCACATGGCTGCCAATTTGAATTACACAACATATCCATGTGAAAATATACCAAGCAATTTTTCATGGCCATGAATGGGCAATACAAAAGTAGATACATTCCATAGGTTGTCATAGTCAGGAACAATGCCCAGTGAAAACCAGTCTCAAAATCAATCTAAAGATATCTGTATACAATTGAGTACAATATGATCTCCCATGATCACTAAAGTCATATAGGTACTGGTCCAATGAAAGATAGTAACATCTCAGGAAAGCTGCGACTATGAAATAATGTCTTCAAGTATTCTACATGATCTTCCAAAGGTGCAAGTTTACATTATGTGAATAAAGGTGTTGATGTCGAACACAATGAGACCTTGTTTGATTACCGATCATTAAGGTATACCATTAACAAACGTGAGGCAACCTTTCGATAATGAAAGTAGGTATCAAGGCACCGAGTACATTCTTCCAAGTGTAAATAAAGGTGTTGAGTTCGAACAATTGAATAATCCATATATTAGGAGACATGGAGGTATTCTGAACTATCGATGGCGAGAGAACCTGTCACCGATGACTGCAAGCCTCTAGGTACTCATAGGACTCTAGGTCTCGTTTCTAGAATAGATGGGTTGAAGTTGATGGAAGGATACCTACAAAAAGGAGATCATTGAGGCATGTCTCATCATTCATAATGAGGTATAAAGAAGGAGATTGATGATTTGGAGGAACTCAAATGAAGAACATGTTCATGAACCAACAACCCTGTGCGTCTTTTGCATGCACGAGATGCAAGTAGTGCACAAAAAATAACCTTTGAATAACATCCAATGAGGAAAACTATCAAATAAGGTGAGGAAACCACCAATAAGGATAATGGCATTGAAGACACTGAACATATCCCAATGTGTGAATATATTTCTTACCATCAAATACAAGGGAAGCCCTCCACTCAGCGATCAATGAAGAAATGTCGACTTTTCGGTTCAAGGTTACCTATCCATAATGAAAGTAGGACCATGGTGCACAATAAGACTACAACTTCATGTAACTCTGAGACACACTTAGGGTACGACTGACACGAAAATTCAAGAGTTATGATAAATGACTGAGACATGCTGATAGACATCCTTTGAACAAGAGCATGAGACATGTGGATGAATCTGGAAGCATAGACTCATTGATGAAACTTTGTGATGTAGGAAGCACCAATCAAACTCTCCATAGGGACTAGAAGACTAACCAGTCGGGGGAGTAAACTCTTAGTAACTAGCTCATCTTTCTAAGGTCATGATAAACCCAAAATTTTGATTACAAGTGGACTCAAAAGTTTGTTTTTTGTTCAAAGGCGACACGACTGCTTCCAACATAAGATAATGTTCTTTTCTCTCCCGTATTTGTTCGTTTTTTCATAGTCAAATGAATGCTATGATACAAAGGGGGAAACATGTGTCACTAGTAAGAAACTAGTTCCAATAGTGGAACATACCTATGCTCAATGCAAGGAGGTGCATGCAGGATATGGACACTCAAGGGAATGTTTCCTCTTGGGGTGTAGGGTGTCAAGCTGCAAAGGATATAAACAAGGCTTTGCTTGGATGATGATGCAAACTACTGAGGTGATAGGATTATAATGTGAAATTGAGAACCGACAATAGGTTCCACACTGCAATCAAGAGAATGATATGCAATTACAACTTAACACCAAAGAATGTCATTTTTCGTAAATTTAGTCTACTTGGTTTGAAAAGGGGTTAAACTTACACCAAATAGACATCCTTTCAAATCCAATTTATGAGACAAGTTCACTCAACAGTCTTTTCTCTTTTTGAGAGAGTAGGAAAAGAGCTTAAACCACACTCAGTGAGAGTCACTCTAGGTATAGGTCAGCATGCTTATGAGTAATAAATGAGGTTCGAACACAAAGTCATATATTAGCTATAAGGGACCCCCGGTCTTATGAACAAAAATCTATGCATGGGAACCGAATGACGTAGAGGTTCTAACTAGGGAACCCATGTTTGGTAAGTCTCTACCATTCAATAATAGAACTTATAGTTGTAGAAAGAAGGTTTTGTGTTGCTACTAAATGGGTTTGTACCTAGGGCATACAAATTGCAGTTATAGGATAATGCAAATGTGAAAAATGGAGTGATGGCATATCCTATATGTTGGTCAATGAAAATACCTTCCAAATTTATGAACGGGTGACATGGCACTAAAAACCACAAGAATCCCTAAATAAAATCACCAAAACCAATTCCATCGACTTCTTTATTGGTCCATTAGGCCAAAATATTATCAAAACTATGCAAAGTGGGTAAATGTTTTCTATAAATAGTGAAAATAACCAATTTTACTATACCATTTGTATTTTTTACCCAAATAGTGCATTTTGGACAAAATTGCCCCTGAATTTCAACTGTGGATTGTGGGAGCCATGGATGACAGAATTGACAACCGTCTGGACCAAGTAAGTCATCTTTCTCTTCTCTTCATTTCTAGTGGATTAGTATTTGAAATTAGGATTCATTTTTTGAGTATTTCAAAATGCAAATTATAAACTAGTGTGTACGCGGGTTGTAGTTCGTCGGGTCATGTACGCAGCCCTATATGTGACTTGTATCAAAACAGAATGCGTATATGCATCCCTATACACGACTGTGTAAGTTGTATCTCCCGTAAAATTCCGTGGATTGTATTCTTAAAATGTTACTGACTCAAAAAATTAATTTTAAACTGGCAGGATGGTGCTAAAGTGGAGAGAAAGAGAGCATGAAGAGGTTGATGCTATGGTGGAGAGAGATCTAGGGGCCCAAATGGCATTAAGAATATGTGGGATATATAAATTTTGGTCTCTCAAAGGAATGAGGGCTCATGTGAGACTGCTCTAGATGTTGGTGAACTACTGGGATCCAGATACAGAGACTTTCAACCTCGATGGGAAACCATTGAGGATTGAAGTTGAGGACATATACTTTTTGACAGGATTTTCATGTCGGGGGCGATGTGGTGAAAATCAAAGACTGGAGAGCTGGGAGTGGCATGAACATAGAGGAATACATAGCCACTCATTGCATTACAAGGACTGAAAAGGTAGAGAGCCAACTCCTAATCAGAGTGATCAACAATTTGAGTCTCATGATCATTGTCCTAGTGTTGACACGAATCACAGGGTTGACCTCATTCCCTAAGGCATCAAGGCCACTTATGTTCTATTCAGTAGAGTTCTTGCGACCCACGGTTTACGATTGTTGCACCTCACTGTTGGAAAACATGAAGAGCTAGTTGACAGACTACAAACAGGGTAGGAAGAGGAACTTCGGGTTCATGTCTATCCTATGTAGTTTTTTCTTCAAGTGGGTTCCAAGATTGGCCCCTAGAGTTGAGATTGTTCTGCATGGAATTCGTGATCCAACCATGGCACGGTGGACTGAGGTGATGAGGCGGTTGGGGGGTGGTAGACTACCAACACCCTACAACAATGAGTTTTTCTTCTGGTGGAATTGATAGGCGATAGCTCTATAGGACTACCATTATGTAGGGATTGACTTCAAAGGATATATGGACATGACATTACCACCAAGTTCTTCCTATGAAAACATAGGTATGCAAAAAAATTTTGAATATTTTATTTTTTTGTATTTTTGTAGAAGAAAACAAAAATATTTTTGGATGATGTCAAGTACTAATTAAAACATGTATGTTATGCATATGTGGGTCCACAACAACTAGACAAACTTCCATGAAACCGATGGAGGCATCGAGGGGATGATCTAGCGGGAGGAGACACACAAAGAGTGCTTAAAAACATGCAGGTCAACCTATCTCATTTGATGTAAAGAATTCGCATGGTTTAGGTAGAGGATCTATTGGAGGTGATGCAAAAGTAGGTGGTAGGTGTGCCCCGTGCTTGGGTGCAAATATTTCGACATCTCGAAAATGTCATACTATGTTGTCATGACACACATTCAACACCACATGCGTAGATTTTGTGATTATTGTATTGATCAGTCGTATAAGTATTTTGAGGGTGTCAGCCCCAATTTTGTACTATAACACCATATTTTTTGGAGGGATGAAATATAAAAAATAGCGATCTTTGACTTTACTTATATTACAATGTGTACATTGGTGAATGTTTTTTATTTTCTTTAGCTATGTGAAAAATGCCAATCTTAAACATAATTAGTGTATGCATCAGATACATAGTTAGAACTTCTAGGTATGTGATGATACGTAATGAAAATGTCATTCCAAAAGTCATACTTGTAGGAATCGTCAGAGTAGAGTAGGGTCTCGCACATGGTAACTATCATTTAACTAACATACTACTAGCTGGGAGTCCAAGTGAACTTATAAAGAACCAATACCATGTGAAATGAAATCATATAAAATCTCTAAAACGACTCTATATTCGGCCACATTATTCGTTGATGGCACTAGGAAAATGCCACTTGAAGACACCAGTAGACCCTATGGTGAGTAAACAACCCAAGCGACAAAAACCAGGTTCCATTTATTATTATTGACCCCATCTACAAATCCTAAGTAAACCGAATACTCCATTGGCATCTGCCAACCAAGGGAAAACTTGATAAGCAAGATGAAGATGAAAAGAGGAAAAGATATATACACTAAAATAAATTAGTATACAAAGAGTTATGCCCAATATTGGGGCTCAAGCATAGTATCATTTCAAGTAGATCCCATTCATGGGCTCAACCACCATATTCCCTTCATATATTCTAATTTGTAGGCTTCTTTTTCTAAGACATGTCGCATGATATAGGGACCGTGCCACATGGGTTTAAACTTTCCTACCCCCACTCGTTCTTTGGCTTGGAAATACATAAAGACCAAGTCACCCTCAGTGTATTGTCGAGGACATACATATTTACATAGTGGACCTAGACATGTCATTTTTTCACTTAGATAGCCATAGAGGCATCTCGACGCTACTCATCTAGACTCTCTAGGTGCACGAGGCATTGTTCGAGATCGGATGTGTTAGGTAGGAGTGTAATTGCCAATCTAAGAGAAGGTATTTCACATTCAATAGTTAGGATCAAATCCATGTCATTTACTAACTGGAAAGGAGAAAAACTGGTGGAAGTCTTAACCAAGGTTCGGTATTCCCAAAGCACATGGTAAAGCATGATATGCTAGTCGAATTTGCTCTAGTTGACAGTTTTATGCAAAATAGTCTTCGTAGAATTGTTCATGGCCTCTACTTGTCCATTTTCTTGGGGTTATTAAGGAGAATAATGACCATGTCTAAACCCCAATTTCGATGCTAATTATTCCATCATTTCATTATGAAAGTGATTTCCATGATCATTGACAATCTCACTGGGGATTTTGAACCTGGATATAATTTGATTGAACACAAAAAATGCAACAGTCTTACCATCATATTTAACTGTAGGAATGGACTCGGCTCACTTAGTAAAGTAGTCTACGACCACGATAATATATTGATGCCCCCCAGCTAAAGTTGGGTTGCAATCCATAAAATCCACACCCCACTTAATGAATGGACTGACAATAATGATCGGGTGGAGAGGGCCTGGATGCAAGCACATATTTCGAGTGAACGCCTGGAAGGGGTGACACTTCTTGACTTCTTAAACACAATCTTTAAAAATAGACGACCAAAATAAACCACTTGCAAAATTTTATGGGTTGTCACAAGCCCAGATAGATGACCAACAAAAGCCCCACTATGATAGTTGTTAAGAATAGACTCAGCTTCTTTGTGAGTCAAGAAACAACACAAGATATTGTCTACTCCTCTATGATACAAAGTATCACTGATGATAAGGTAGTTCATATCTTTATAGCATATACACCGTCAGTCATCTCTTGAAAGATGTGGAGGGAACTTGAAGGTTTGTAGATAGATCACAATATCTCCATACCAAGGGTATGATGACGAAACAAGGAAAATGTGTTCATCCACAAATGAATCAAAATGAATAACATCCTCATCTAACCAAGGGAAGTCTAATATTAACTTGGTGAAAACTAGTAATTTCTTGGATTTTGCGGAAGAAAAATTGAGATCAAATTATTGCAAGATGACAATCCATTTATTATATTTCCCCCCTATGATACACCTTATAAGGACCTATTGAAATGGATTGACATAGGAAACTATAATAGTTTTGCAAAGAAATATATAGTGTCATAATTGTTGAACTACGTGAAAAGAAGCCAAAGCTAGCTTCTTGACATGATAATACTTGAGTTTAGGGACGACTAAGTTTTGAATAACATAGTAAAAGACGTGCTCATGGATCTCATTATCCTCATGAACTAAAACCATACCAATCATCCCTTCATACGCGACGATA
This sequence comes from Picea mariana, assembly GCA_032191745.1. Classification (NCBI taxonomy): domain Eukaryota; kingdom Viridiplantae; phylum Streptophyta; class Pinopsida; order Pinales; family Pinaceae; genus Picea; species Picea mariana. The sequence continues at coordinate 338,070 of JASDQU010738275.1, forward strand.
TAAAGCAAGTAATGTTTATTGTAGTCCATAGGATTCAATAGAGGCATCGATACTAAGGCTTTCTTCATATCATCGAAGGATTCTTGGGCTCACTCATACCAGATAAAGGAGTGTCCTTCAAGAGATGCATGAAACCCTTAGTAATATTGGCATAGTTTACTATAAACTGACATAAAAATTCATCTTTCCCCTATAAACCTTGAAGTTGATGAATAGTGCACGAGGGAGGTAATTGAAGTATTGCCTCAAATTTTAACGGATCCACCATGATCCCAGTATCAGAGACTAAGAATCCTAGAAGTTGACCTGACATAACGCAAAATATGCATTTATGAGGGTTAAAACAGATTCGGTAATAGAGACATATTTCAAAAACTAGATGAAGGTGGGTAGAGTGATCCACTCTCTTGCAGGAGTGAGCAGAGAGATCATTGAGATAGAGTTTGACTATATTCTTGAGATCGTGAAATGCGAAGGTCATAGCTCGTTGGAAGGTTGCTCAAACTTTTTTAAGGTTGAAAGGCATATTATGGTATACGAAAGTACCCCAAGGACAAATAAATCCCATCTTATGTTGATCCTCGGTCTTAATCTGAATTTGGTTGTAACCTGAAAATCCGTCCATAAAATAAAAAACCTCACTTCCCACATACTCATCAAGAATATGATCAATGAAGGGTGTAGAGAAGTTGTCTTTAGGAAATGACTTATTCAGGTGTCAAAAATCCATGCATACATGGATGGTTCCTTGCTTTTTATTCATAGGAACGAGATTGGATACTCATTCAGTCAAGAGAACTGGGTAGATAAATCCAACATTAAGAATTTTTTCCAACTTTTCCTTAATAGGAGGGGCCTTCCTTGGATTGAGAACTCTAAGTTGTTATCAAACATGTTTGGCATTCGGGTAGGTTTTAATCTCATGCTCAAAAATTCAAGGGTCAATTTCTGGCATCTCTTCATATGACCAAGTGAATACATTGCAAAATTATTTGAAGAGCTCGGTGTAGATCATAATTTCTTTCGGCGAACAATCCACACCGATATATACATTTTCAACCTTACCAGGAGTACAAGAGATATCGATTGTGATGGTAGGATATATAATCACCATGTTTCCTTTGACATAAATTTCATGTGTATCAAGTGGAACTATGACGTAACCAACTATCTCGCTTGAGGTAGATCTAAAATCATCTTGTTTGATTCTAGAAAGCTCTGAGAGGAAATTAGAGTGATGGTGCATATCATCCCATGGCTTGTCAAAACCATTCATGGCCTGTACGATTTATTAATATGAGGGTAAATTATCATCAAGGAAAGCATGTGAGCAAGAATATGAAGTGGCCCATATGGACTTAAGAACAATATCCTCCTCATATGTCTGCGAGGCAACACGATCTAGGTCGGCATAAGAGTAAAAAACAACCTGATATGATATCTCTGTTTTCAACAGTGGCATATCCATTCTAGTATATGAATGACCTTCACAAGACCCAGCCGAGGAAGGTGGGGTACAAGGATCGTTAAAATATGAAGTGAGGAAAGGCACAAACCTCATTAATGAAGAAGACCTACTAGACATGGCATAGATATGATGGATTGGTTCTATGAAATCAAAGGTACCCATAAGGGATGAATACATTCCAACACCAATATAATCAGTTGCCAACTGAGAATTGTCAATCACGAGGATCAAAGGTCCAACCGATGCATTAGGGATAGCATACGCAAAGGACAATTGGTCGATCTTCACGATCTTCCCATCGTGGGGAAAGAATAAAGTATGAAATATGAACGATATGACTGCAGTCATAGCATAAGTCCAGTTACGTCCTAGTAACAAGTTATAGTCAAGGGGTGCATCAACCACCTCAACATCCACCTCCACTGTCTTCCCACCTAACTGGACTGGGAAGGTAGGAAGAATACCATGAGGGAAGAAAGAACAACTGTCAAAAGCAGTCAACATGGTCAAATATTTTGAAATGGTGGGAGAGCCAAGGGGTTTCCAACATATCAAGGGCATCATGCATGTTGCATCACCTTCATCAATTATAGTACGTTTGATGGTATACTTTGAGTAACTCACATGGATATGAAAGGCCACATGACAAGGAAAGTGAGGCTTCACATCCCTGATGTCAAATTTGATAACCTTAGACCCATAGGGGTCTAGAGCTCCTAACATAGATAGCAAGGCATTCCTCTGTGAAGGACACGTCTGGAGTACCTCTAGAACCAACATAGCATAAGGGGTTTGACCTAGATCCTCAACAATAGAGTAATTCTAGGTGTCTCTAGCATTATGGTTGTGGGTAGAGAGCTTGAGTACTCCTTCCAGAATATGAGGTGGAGTCTCTTGTTTATTGATCTATAAAGGAGTCTCCGGTGGAGAGGGAGAATCTAGACCAGGTACAGTCTATGAAGAATTTTAATCAAGAGATAGAGTGGCTACATTAACCTGAGACTTGACCATATTGATGCATAGATGCTCATCGTCTTGTGCCATTGGGTTTTGACATCCACTCGCTTCATTTTTGGAATTCAAGGAGCTCAAGACCATGTTTTGATTATGTGGAAAGGGATAAGTCAACACAAAAGGTGGTAGAGATAAAATTCTTGCAACTTCTGCAAGTTTGGGGAATAAGTGGGTAAAGTTATCATCTGTAGAAATATTGCAGAGAAACTTCACCTTTCTCCTTTCTTTCTTTCCCTCACCAGAATTTTTATTCAACTTCTCATTATTACCATTTTCCTTGGGTTTATTATTATTATTCCTCCCACCCTTATGATTGTTACCTTTTCCTTTCTTTTTATTCCCTCCTGGTTGTTGGTTACCATTCGGGTTCATCAATGACTGCACAAAATGTACATCTACCGACTGAGTGGCAGTGGAGGACACAGATGCATCTTTCCCTCCTACAGACTGGTTTAGAGACAAATATTTCAATTGGCTGGTCACCAAGTCTATAGATTTCACATTTTCGAAGCCTACAATACCATCGACATGAGGTATGGGATTTTGTCTAGGTTCATAGCTTGACCTCACTGCGTCTAGAAGAATTTCGTATAACATTCCCAACTGATCATATATAAGATCTAACTTTTGGGATTTAAAAATCACTTCTTCTTTATAAGTAACTCTAGATGTGGAAACATCCTTCGAAATATAAGGTTGTAAAGACTTAAGGAAGCATTCTAAAAGTAAATCTGGAGGTATGTAGGCCTTGATCAACCTCTTCCGTCTATACCACTCTTGGATGTGATCTAAGATATGAGTGTATTTGTCTAACAGAATGTTGACATAAGTTCTATGTTGACATCATAACAAACTGACAGTTGGAAGTGGTTGAGGAAGACTAAAACCATATGATTAAAAGTTTTGGACATCCCCCTAGGTAGCTCTATATTCCATTTCACTGCAACCTCCGTGAGGGTGCGTTGAAACAATATTAAGTGAATAGAATTGTCGTTAAAGGAATTAGAAGAGGACCAAATATGAAAAGTAGTGATGTGATCACTAGGATTCTCACCAGTCTTGCCTTAGAATTTTGGAATATCTGGAGGAATCTTCATGGGGATGGGTGGCCATGATGGGTCATGATGCATAGGATCATTCATTGATCTAGACAGGTCTGGCAGATTGAGTATGGCCAGAAAATGGAGATGGGGTTGTGACATCTGGCCCCAAGATCTCGGGAAAGATTTTTGCTTTGGAATCACAACCCATCCAGTGTTCTGGTATGCACCATGGCCCTGTCTGAGATTGTAAAACCCCCCTCTAAACTAATTCATAAGGGGTTTTTTGGGAACCATTCCAATAGGAATGTTATGATGAGGGTTGTAAAGATTGCCCCTAGCCGGAGTAGCTCCAGGTTGGGGTTTCCTGAGGCTTGAAACTAACCTCCTACAGGTGTGAATTTGGAGGATAGAGGTGGATTATTCATGCCAAACATGTTGTTTAGAATCAGCATGGAGGAGGTAGGTGTAAAGGATGAAACATAAGAAACAACTTGTTCTCCATGTTGACCACTTGATCCGGATTTATTTTCGGCACGAAATGAGAGCAGAGATATAATAGAGAAATGCATAGAGATATCACAGATATTCAATAATATAATATAAATGTATCAGAAATGCAACCATAAACATAGATATACAGTAATACATGATTTCTATTAATGAAGGAAATGCACAGAGACTGTAAAAATACAGAGTGAAAGAATCGCTAGAATGGTGGCATCTTATCTCTGAGAAGAGATGTGACGGCTACTCGCGTTTGCAAGAAGATGATTACAATGAGGCTTTGAAGGCCTTTTTACAATAAACAGGAATTCCAAAAACCCTAGACATCCAAAAACCTAACCCTAGGAGATGAAGCATCAAAATTAATCTGGGCCCTGTTGGGGTAAGTTAGTACATCAACTTCCCGAGGACGTAACTTTTGCATATGATCTCCGTTTTAGGCGCATGATAGCATGTTGGAAAGGTATCGTCGAGGAGATTCATTTTGGGGGATCAATGATTCTTTTATCTACCATTGAGAATCTCGATCCCAAAAAACCTTCATTTAGGCCCTTAAAATGGCCCCGAAAGTTAAAAACTGCTAAAAATAGTAAATTCCCAAAATTGCCAGAAAACTATTTTGAGCTAGTTGGAAAAGGTGGGTGGCCACCAATATCCAGCTTGATCATCACTCCATATAGAAGAATTAATATTAGGATTATACCCAAGGTGAAAAGGAGGTAGGCTTCCAACCATAGGAGTCGCTTGAGGGATATGAGAACCACCAAACGAGACAAGAATATGTGGAGGAGCCATGCCCCCAATCCCAATACTAGTATTAAGGTTAGATGTTGGAATGGAGGATGAAAATTACGATGTGAAATTCAGAATACCATAAGAAAAAGGGTGAGAGGCCATAATGATGGACTGAATATTTTATCCAGGTGTACAAAAAATAGACCCAAAAGCATTCGTCACAATGTGTTGAGTAGAAACTGCAGGCTGGATAGGAGTGATGATGGGAACCGTCGACACTACAACCAAAGTGGTTGAAGGTTTCGAAGGAACACTATTAACTACAATTGGAATGGAAGTCAAAGGACTCTTAGTATTTTTCTGAATTGACTCATTACTCATCCTTGTATGATCACAAGTATGGTAGGTAGAGGTGTGTGTACCACGTTTGATAACTTTAATCCTTTTAGAAGGAAAAGACTCAAGATGTGGTGGTAATCTTAACAAACGATGAGACTTGCGAGGAAGCTGGTGTGGCTCCACGATGAATCAAGACTTGAGATATAAAAACAAATCCTAAGGCCAACTAATAATCAAAGAGCACACCAAAATAAACAAAAGGCCAATATGCACCCAAAAAGGATAATGTCGCTAAAAGGGGCCTCCTTCCCTAAATTAAGTATGCTTCGTCCAAGACGGGCCTAAGACTCCCTGCAAAAGTTTAGAGGTATCAAAATCAGTTATAAGGGCCCTTGTAGGCTTAACAACCATTCAATCAGATCCCACCAGAGAGGTAATCCTCCATAAAGTTTGTGTGTTGTCCAACCCTTATCTAACCCAGGGTACCTATAGAATAACCCCTCCAAGTAACCTATGTGGTACCTATGTCAAGTAACTAAGCCACCACAATATAATTGATGCATAGGATAACAGTTGTAAGTCAGGTCTACCATATGGGCAGGGTATCAAAGCTTAAAATATCGAAAGATCCTCCTCTGAAAAAGGTAAAGGTACTAGAAAGACCCCCATATACGAATAGATCCCTAGAAATATCTCTGATGCTAAGAAGGTATTAAGGTGATCCAAATTATTTTTGGCTCGAAATGAGAGCAGAGATATAATAAAGAAATGCAGAGAGATATCGCGTATAATCAATAATATAACATAAGTGTATCAGACATACAACCATAAACACAGATATACAGTAATACACAATTTCTATTAATGAAAGAAATGTACAGAGACTGTAAAAATACAAAGTGAAAGACTCGCTAGAATGGTGGCATCTTATCTCTGAGAAGAAATGTGACCGCTACTCGCATTCAAAAGAAGATGATTATAATGAGGCTCTAGAGGCCTTTTTACAATAAACAGGAATGCCAAAATTCCTAGACATCCAAAAATCTAACCCTGGGAGATGAAGCGCCAAAAGTCATGTGGGCCCCGTTTGGGTAAGTTAGTACATCAACTTCCCAGGGTCGTAACTTTTGCATACAATCTCCGTTTTAGGCGTATGATAGCTCGTTGGAAAGGTATCATCGAGGAGATTAATTTTAGGGGCTAAATAATTCCATAATATATAATTTAGAACCTCTATCTCAAAAAACCTTCATTTAGGCCCTCAAAATGGCCCCGAAAATTAAAACCTGCTAAAAATAGTAAATTGCCAAAATTGCCAGAAAACTGTTTTGAGCCAGTCGAGAAAGGTGGGTGGCCACTGATATCCACCTGGATCAATCCTCCCTCCTTAGGAATTAATGGTCTCCATTGCATTGAGTTCCCGGGGGAGAGGGCAAAGCATTTGCTTGATCTGCATCTGGGTGAGTTGCTTGTATTGTTGGAGACATCGCGTTGCTTAGTTTGTAGAATTCTGTCATGAGCCTGTTGAACTTGAGGCTGTTCAACAAGTCAATCTACA
>JASDQU010738276.1:0-11467 GCA_032191745.1 Picea mariana
TTGTCTTGTTTGCAGGGAAGCTTTGTGGAAGGAGCAGCGATAGCAAGGAGACAACAACTCAACGGAGGATCTACTTCAACCTTCGGAAAATAAGGTTAGTTTATTCTTACTGTGTTTGCCTGAGAAAAGGGGTTGAGATTTTGGGTAGAAGGATAAAGGTTAAATCTGAAGGGTCGTGATCTGCATGTAGGCTTAGAACCCTGGCTTACTAGTCCGTAGGGTAAAAACACCCAACAACATATACGTTGGTGCATGCTTCCATTTCTACATCCAAATTGCAGGTGTCCCTGAACAATGTTCAAACACAACTCAATTTGGAGAAGATATCATCCTTTGCAAAGGACAATAGAATCAAAACTTTGGAGGAGCTGGTTCTCAAGATCGGTTAATCCTTCAAACATGAAAGCAGCTGAGGAAATGATAAAAAAGAAGAATACTGACATAGCCTCCTTGAGGAAACAACTGAAGCTCCCGCCCACAGAGGATTCATAGGTGAAGGAGATAGCAGAGAAAGATGAAATGCTCAAGCTGCTCATGGAGGAAAATGCACAACTTAAGGAGATGGAAGCTGGGATGGAGAAGCTATTAAAAGAGAAAGAGCAACTGAAGCCAATGGAAGTCATTCCATTGAGTGCTATTCCAATTTTAGGAGTGAGCACAACATCACTGACAGAAGTCCCATCTGCGACTCTATTGACATCCCAGGAGAAGACAACTGACCTGGCTAAGTCCATGGAAAAGATGAACCTGTAGGAAACAAAGATCAGTAGGCTAAAAAAGGAGATTGAGAACCTTCAAGAACTCAAATCTTCCTTCCAGACCAACCTCTCCAAGGAAAAGCAGGTGACTGAGCAGCTCAAGCAGGAGCTACAATAGCTCCAGAAGAAAATAGTGGCAGGAAAGACTTTGGCTGAGGTTAAAGAGAGTGTATGGATAGGAATCACTAAGTCCATGAATGAGATATGGCCCATGATCCAGATCATGTTTGAGAAAAATGAATTGGTACAGAGAAGCAAACAGGCCATCGAGAAGATCATAGTAGAATTGGGAGACATGCCAACCCAGGTGAACGAGATCATTAAGTTCCTCAATTCTAAGACCAGGGAAGAGCTGGAAGAGCTGAAAATTGAAGACAAAATAGAGACCATCCTTGAGGTCAAAAGATTCTTCAGTAAGATTGAGGCTCTACAGAAGAAAGGTCTGTCTGGTCTGAAGGTAATCAACGATAAATTGATGACACTCCTAGACTACAAGAAGAGATTGGCCGATGTGGCTAAGGATAGTTCAAAGTTCACAGGAATTCAAGGGAGCATCACTGGCAAGGCGTTTCTAGATGCTCTTCAGTGGTACATCAGTATCCAACATGAGATTCGATACATCTTCCTCACCAAGCCTACCTTCGCCAAGTACACAGAAATGGACGAAGTGTATCGAAGGATACTCAAAGTCAACATGCCCAGTCATCTCCGATGGGAGGAACTCTATGATCTGATCAAGTACCAGATGAGTTGTCCCTGTCTATTCATTTTTCCAATAAGATGAGGTCATGCAGAGGCTTCATCAACGGCCCACCCAGAAATCAGCATGCCGTTACACCACATCATCAAGCAGTTCCTAGATTTAGGAAATTTTTTAAATTAGTTAGGCTAAAAATAGATTTAGCACATCCTGATCATTAATGACAGGATCGTTTGTAATTTGAGTTATAAATACTTTATCTTTTGAAGTATTGAGGGTTGTTTATCTTCACACCCTGATGCTATCAGACTGTAATATTTTTTAAGAGATCTTCCATTAATAAAAAGGAGGCACTTTTACAGGATTCTTGCGTGTATTCACTGGTGATGTTTTTCTCTCTAAGTTGAATGTTATTCTCGCTTTGTTATCATACTGTTTTCTAAATATAATCTTTAAGAGTAACGAATGNTTATTCTCACTTTGTTATCATACTGTTTTCTAAATATAATCTTTAAGAGTAACGAATGTAGCAGGATTTATCTCGTATACCCTGTTTCTGACTCGAAAGATCTTATTGTTTATCTTCTGGTGTTTTCAATAAAGGAATTCTTAACTGCTTCTTTGTTGAAATTATCTTTCTCATTTTTTTGTTGTTCATCATTTATGCTATTAAAGAATCCAATGATTATATTATCTCTCCCTGTGAAAGTTTTCCTTTGCGTTTTTGGTTCGGATTTCATATTTTATTAAAACACAGATCCCATAGCCCAATGGATGTGTAGACTGTCTCAACCAATTCGAAAAAATACTTTGACAACAAAACCGACCTATTTATTTACCTAGCCTAATATTTAAAATTGGAAACATAGCTAAATCATATAGAGAGATCCCTCTCTGAAGTTGGAAGGGCTAGATCCCAGCTTCAAAAGTGGTTGGATAAAGTTACCTTTTGTAGATTTCTTCTTTTTTCAACCTCTAGGAAATTTACTGAGTGCTAACAATACCCAAGGATTATCAGATAAATTTGTTCAGGAAGTTGCAGAACCTGAGGTAGAGGAGTATGACAGTGAAGGAGTACACAGAAAAATTCTATAGGTTGAATATCAGGACTCGACAAAGGGAGAAAGATGATGAAAAAAATTTCAGGTATATAAATGGCTTGAGGTATGAAATATAGGATGAGATCAGTATGATGACTGTAAGGAAAGTGGAGGATGCTTATCAAATTGCATTGAAGGCAGAAGAAAAGTTGGCCAGTAACTAGAGTCAATGAGCCAGAGGAAGAAACTTAAATAGAGGTAAGGGAATTTTCTATGATAAGGCACTGAAAACTAAGGATGAGATTGAAAAATCATATGGTCACTTTGAAAGAGGAGGAAGTTCCCAAAGAAGACCGTTTGGAGGGAGAAATTATTTTCCTCGAGGAAGAGGAAAAGGTAGAGGAGGTGAAGTCAAATTTTATGCATGTGGCAAGACAAGACACATGTCTTGGGAATGACCTGAGAGGAAGAAATAAGGAGGAGGATAAGAACATATTTCTGAAGCCCAAAAGAATGTGGAAGCAGAAGGAGGACAGAACCTTATGATGAGGAAAGTTCTTCTAAATCCAAAGAAGGAAATGGAAGAATCAATTCAATGAATGAGGTTGTTCAGGACTGCTTGTAAATCAAAGGACGAAGTTTGCAAGATGATTATAGATAGTGGGAGAACTGATAATCTATTATCCACATAGATGGTGGAGAAATTGGAGTTGGAGACAACTGCACACCCAAGCCCATATAAAGTATCATGGTTGTAGAAAGGACATCCAGTAATGGTGAGTCAACACTGAAAAGTTGAATTTAAAATAGGAGGATATAAAGATGAGATTTTGTGTGATGTAATTCCTAAGGATGTTTTTCATATTTTGTTGGGGAGACCATGGAAGTTTGATAGGAATGTCATTCGTGATGGGAGAAAGAATACTTACACTCTAGAGAAAAATGGTAGAACCCACAAGTTGTTGCCAATAGAAGAGAAGAAAGAAAAGGAAGAATCCAACACAAGAATACTTCTCATGAGTGGAAAGGATCTCTTGAAGGAGATCAAGAAAGATCAAGAAATGCAATTTGTTGTAGTAAGGAAGCCAAGAGTTATCCTTACCAATAATTACATAGATGATTTACCTGAAGAAATCCAGGAATTGTTAGAGAATTTTGCTGACATAGTAGTGGATGAGTTACCTCAGTCATTACCACCCATTAGGAGTACTAGCCACCTTATTGACCTGATTCTAGGAGCCAGTTTTCCAAACAAAGCAATGTATAGGTGTTACACATGAAATTTGCACACCTAGGTACCTCGCCCTAAGTGTTGTAAAGTGTCATATAAGTCTCTCATACACCTTAACACCATGGAATAGCCTATGTCACAATCCCTAGTCAATGTGGAGGAGGGATATATTACATGAAGGCCAAAATACCAAGTACACATGAATTATTATTAATATTCATGGAAAAGGAATTGATTAAGTGTGAGAATCAAGTGCACATGAATTATTATTAATATTCATGAAAAAGAATGTACTTAAGTGTGAGAATCCACCTCACATTTGGTTTCCTATTTTTTAGGGAAGGTGGAGGATCTCATGGATGGTTGAAATATTTCCTCCTTAAAATCCTTGAGAGATATTTCCTCCCCAAAATCCTTAAGAGATATTTTCTCCCTAAACATCTTAGAGATCCCTTTCTTAGTGGATCTGATGAGAGATCCTCTCCATGGTGGTTAAGCCTCCAAATATTATATAATGAGGGATTTCCATGGAGGAAGGGGAGATGGAAAGAATTGTGAAGCATCTAACTTATGATCTCATGAGGAAGATGTCATTTGGAGCATCAACATTCTGTGTGTGGACTGTTTAAGCAAGGGTTTGGACAAGGAGAGCTTGGTGAAGCTGCTGCACTACATCTATGGCTGTAAGTAACACTTTGTTCTCATCAATATAATCAATGCTTGGCCTGTTTCTTTCAAACTTGTACTTGTTCCATATAAGTTTGTCTACAATATATGGATCTATGTTTTATCTAATCTCAGTAGAGTAGGAAGTTGTTTGTACTTTTGTTTGTCTTGCAAGATCTACCAAGGAGCTCAAGATCGAAGGACATCCTGGACCTTGTGGGGACAAATGACGTTCATAAGGTACATGCTTTCCTCCTTCTCTTTTGTTCATCATCTTGATTAGATCTAAAAGGAAGTCAGTGTCCATGTTAAGCACCTTCTATCTTAGATTTAAGAGTCTAGCTCTCAAGAGGAGGTCTACCTGTTCGCGGGGAGATTTTCCTACAACAGAAATTGGCAACTCCACTGGGGAACGAATGGAAACTTTCAGTTTTGGTTTTCCTCACAGACCTTGTCTTACACTTTGTTATTTTTAGACCTTTTTCACCCTGTATGTCTGATTGAATATGTTGATTGAATCATTATTCCATCACATTCATTGTGATTGACAAAGTTTGTCTGAGTTTTTGGTTTTTTTTGACAATTTTCTGGGTTTTAAGACACCAGTGCTCCCCTGCCTATGTTAGCAAAGTATTGGTGCTCCCTGTTGGATTTGAACAAAGAATTATAACACTCTGGTGCCCCTTACACCAGAGCACCACCTTTTCCTCTGCAAAAAAATCTTCCAGGATTGTCTTTTCTGAAGTCTAGTCTTTGTTTTTTCCCTTGCTCAGCTTCTTTGTGCTTCAATACTTCTTCCTATTGACCTTTGACACTCTGATTTCTGAGAAATAAGCACTTTGTTGTTCAGATTTTGTGACCTTCTTCCTTATTTTGAGTTTTTCTGTTGTTGAGAACTTGGAATCAATCCACTTCTTTCTTCTCTCTTATTTGACTGAGCGAGAACTCTGGTGAAGGGCATTAGAAATCTATGAATCCTCTCATTTGGTTCTTTGAGGTCATTTTTTCTTAGCATATTTCTTTTGTTTGAGATTTTTTTATTTGCTTTGTTTTCTTTTGTTTTCTTTTTGCTTCTTGTTTCAATCATAGAAAGAGGGTGTGTTGTTTGTGCAAAATCTTCTTATGCTTGTCTGAATCTCATTGATCTGAAAGGGTAGTTGGCAGGAGAAGTTTTTCATTGAATTAATCATCATTTGCATACAAACAACAAAGATACATATTAGTGATTGGTTTGCATATTAGAATCCATTTCTGAAATTTTTTAGCATTACATTGGATTTGATTAAGAACAAATTGATTGAGGACATTCTTTATTAGTGTTTGATAGTGAAAACAACTCTTTCTCTCTCCCTTAAATAGGCATTCATTGAAAAGAAATGATTGCTTATCATATTTTATGCATCTTTTTGGGGATTGAGTCATCATTCCATCAGTTTCACTTTCATACACCCTTTGAGTAAAGAATAGTTGTAAAACGAACACTAATTAAAAAATTATCTAGAACATTTTTTTATTTTTAGGATCTTCCACCAACATTAGACTAGGATTAGAACTTTGGATTAGGATGTGAGTACAACTCTCCAAAGCTTCCAAAACAAACATTAGCATCCTGAGCTAGGGAGAGTCAAATCCAATTGTCATATAGGTTTTCTAGGATCCCCCACTCACACAGGGGTTACACATGAGGTCACATTCGAGATAATTACAGAGATTATCCCTCTGTGGTTTGACTGTTTGTAGTGGTCAGATCGTATATTGGGGGTCACTTGAAGGTATACCCACGATTATGTGTGGGAGCCTCTCGGGTTGATTTTGGACTTGTTATCCTTCCCATACGTTCGGACTGGACTGTCGACTATACCCTCCTAGGGACTAACTGTGAATTGGTGTCTTTAGTTGCCATAATCTTTAGGTACTTACACAAGGTCACGGTGAAGGGAAGTCTCACTGTACCTGGAACAGACACTGGTCAAACTCACTCGGGCTCCTTGGAGGGTAAATCCACAAGTACTACATGGAAGCTTGCACCAAGGTGAAGGTTCGTTAAGTATGTCACCATTGTAACTATTCCACCATATCCTAGCCCCTTCTCAACTTGATCACGCGACGTTGGATTTCATCACCAACTAGTACGAACATCGAGGGAAGTTTTGTTTGCTTGGTTGATTCCTAGATTTTATTAGCGTATGCTATTTCTTTTTGTTAGTTGGCCCTAGATTCTCAGTGCATTCTGTTATTCTCCAAAATTGAGCCTATAGAAGATAAAGTTCTTCACCGATCATGTAGGATGCAAGGGCTACCTCTGGAAGGCTATCAACCCTTACCTCCTAACCCTCCAGAAGACAACTACCGTAGAGAGATAGAAAATCAATCTGACATTGGAAGTGTTATTGCTCCTCCATTAGATCACTCAGAAGGCGCTTTAGTTACGGTTGAAAATCCCATTCCTCACCCTACATCTATGTTGGTAACCCCTCTCAAACCACTTTTTCTTTGTTTAGACTCCCTTGGGAATGTCATAGACGAAGAGATCCCATGATTACAGAAGAGAACTTTTACCAAAACATATATGGGATCCATAGAACCAATATTTGGTGATGAGTATAGGACTCTTGTTCATCCTAGCACCGCAGTAGATACCAATCCCACACCTGCTCATTCTATATGGAGGACTTCATCATGATGTGATCTCTATGAGCATTTCAAATCCTTTCGACAACCCTCTCATCCTCATGACCCTCCTAGTGAAACAGGACCATCCGGTCAAATCATGAATCACCCAGTTGATCAGGTCATTCACCCTACTGCTATGTTAGCACAAGTCCATCCTAATGTTGGACTCATCACCTCTACTCATCTCCAAAGAACTTCAATCCCTACCCTTGTTTTTACAATCTTTTCCTCTACAGCTCCACATGTTCCACATGATCCTGCTAGGACATCTTTTCACACGAGAGTGCAGACCCCTGCTAGCCAAACACAACTGGCTGGAGGGAAACCACCATCTAACAAACCTTTCCCTCCTAAAGGAATACCATTCTATGGAGGGCCTACCCCTCCTGGGGGACAACCCCCTTTTCATGCTCCTCTTGGAGGGAAACCTTTGTTTGCCAGTCATACCCCGATCGTTAATCCACCGCTGGCAGAGGGGCAACCCTTGTTTGATGGAAACCCTTCAAAATCCTGGGGAGTATCTTTGGGAGGCACTTTCATTCAACCCCATGTTGGGGGGCACTCATATCATAACCCACTAGGAGGAGTATCAAATCCTATTCCTTTTGGAACATCTTATGGACAACCTTATCCGGGCGGCATCCCAAACACCACCTGGAGTTCTCCGGGACCACAGCCTTATCCTCCTCATGGGTCTAATGTGTATTCGCCTCCAAGATCTACTACTTACTATCCTCAAGGGAAAAATGTTTATCCTCCTCATGGGAAAGAAAATCACTCGGCCTATAATGCTCAGAACCCACCGAGTTTTGCAAATGTTTCTCATCCATCATCGAATCCTATTTATCCTGGCCAACAACAACCGTATATAGGAGGACCCACTAGTTACAACTATCCACCCAACCCAGTTTATGGTCCTACTGGTGCTCCTATGCTGCACCAATATCATCCACAAATTAACTGAAAGATACCTCTCCTTGTGACTCTAGATCTCCCCGACTTGTCTCAGTTAACTAATGATATTATTTTTCATTCACCGGTTTGGCCAGTCATTCCAGCTAAACTTCCCTATGATATTCTGAAATTTGATGAAAAATATGGTGAAGATCCAAACAACCATGTGATGACTTTCCATTTGTGGTGTTCATCAAACTCCCTCATGGATGATTCTGTACATTTGCGTCTTTTCCAATGCACCCTTACAGGCTCGGCAACAAAGTGGTATATTGAACTACCACGTGCTTCTTTTCATAATTTCAATTCCCTTGCCATGTCTTTCCTCATGCATTTTCAACTACCTATTCGCTACGATATGGGTACTGAAATCTTGACCTCCCTTCATTAAACTGACTCTGTGCATATCTCTGACCATATTCATGAGTGGAGACGACGATGAAGGATGATCAAGGTAATGATTCCTGACATATTATTGGCAGAATGGTTTACTAAATCACTTTTACCCCTGATCGCTCGCGATGTCTTTATGGGTGGCGTATTCACTGAGGAAGAAGACATTTCTCAGGCTCAATACTTAGATTTGGTTTATTCATAATCTGGTACTTTGTATGATTTGCTTTCGAATGCTACTCGAGCTAATACTGATCCATCTAAATCGTCATCCTCATCTCATGCGGATGGTGTTATCGGTTCCATCAAAACTCAATCTACTTCCCAATTGACCACACTCTCCTCTACCTCCCCCCAAACTCAGATCTCTGAGGTGAATGCAATTCAATCTTCCCCTTCACAACAATCCGGAGGTAAGAAGAAGACAAAGAATAAATCAAAAAATAACAATGAACAACCAAAAAATCAAGCTCAAACACCTGCTACCAAAAAGAAAACACAACGAAAACTGAAATTCCCATGTATCATTTGTGGTGATGATCACTACATTCGAGACTATCCACTTCACAATGAAGTGTCCAAAACTTTCTAAGGAAATTCACAACCCACTATGCTTACTCAGTCGTTTCCATAGTAGCAATCCATGTTTGCTCAAACCCCCTCTCTTGGGGGCAGTTCTATCCATTCTAATGATGCGGCCTCGTCAAGTGCACATATTTATATGTTTAATGGGATTAATTTGAACACTCACTCTAGGACATACGACACGCCAGGTAACCCCGACAAAGGAAAATACACTAACAGTACCAGTACTTTACCGGATCCATCACCATCCTCCGTTAGTCTTCCATCAGTTAATCCTCCGTCTGGACCACTTTAGATTGAGAAACCTACGTTCTACTCTATCTTACGCCCTCCTAAGAGAACTATATGTAAAGCTACCTTTAATCCTAGTTAACGTGCTGCCCAGAACTACAACATTGTTGAAGATTTTTCCCAAGCACCATGTGCTATGTCTACGTTAGAAGTTCTATAGCACTGCCCCAATCAACATAGAACACTCTTGGCCACTATTTGCACTGTTGATCCTGAGTTGTCCAACCATATCATGTTTAACCTGGACAATTATGCGTCTCGACTCTCCCACCAACTTGCTTTCAAAGTTGATGTTGTTGTTCACAATCAACAAATACACCGAACTATTTTGGATGAGGGAGCCTCAACTTGTGTCATGTCTTTGGCATGTTGGAAAGGTTTAAAATCACCTACCCTTAACAAATCCCCAACGATGTTACGCGCCTTTGATGGGTGAGGTTTTCATCCCCATGGGATTTTACAATCCCTGCCCATCCAATTGGGTGGAAAAAATGTTACTGTTGATGTCAAGGTGATCGATGCTCCCCTCGATTACAACTTGTTACTTGGAAGAAGTTGGTTTTATGCTATGAATGTTGTTTCTTCGTTAGTTTTTTGATATTTCCAATTTCCTCATTAGGGAAAAATTGTCACTGTTGATCAGTTGGATTTATGCACGACCGATGCTCGTGTGACCACTACCAACAATATTCCTTTCTTGGGGGACCATAAGATCACGTATAAAAGTGTTGGTGTTGGCTTACTAAAAGATTCTAGCCTCATGGGTACCTTCCCTACACCACTTCCACCGAATACACATCACATTGCCACCATCAATATGATTTCGACCACGGCTTATCAATCTTTGGAATCATCTGACCTTTGGATTGTACCTAGTACATTGGAATTCGATGCACTCGATGACACTGTGCCACTTATTCCAGCCGAAACATCATACATTTCTATCCAATCAACTTCTCCCTCGTTAGATGACCAACATGTATTGGCACCTGACAGTTCCTTGATGCAATCACAGTTGAGTTCCTTACCGTCTGCGATCGATTACCTTTCCCCAATTTTTCTTTCTAATGAATCTATTCCAGAAATTCTTCGCATTGACAAGTTACCTCGGGATAATAACTGTCACTGATCCTTTTTTCTTCCGCGTTGTGAAGAAATTTGGGAATATATACACCCTATCTCCCCTTCTGAAGTTGATTTTCCATCATCTCCCATGATTTCAACTTTCGATGATTTGGATCCGGTAGTGGACATGGTGATCTCTTTGGTAGGGCTATTGGAGCCTGATCCCCTTACTCCTGTCATGACCGTCGACATGTGTTCCTTCCAGAGTGATTATCTTCCATCCATGGAAGATCTCTTGGAAGCCATGACCGAGTTTTATCCCTTGACATGGTATCCTTCCAAGGCGTTATTCTCTTGGAAGCCATGATCAAGCAAAGAAATGAGCATAGTTTATTTTCTCTATGGCAAGCTCGTTAAAAAATGAAACAGAGTGTTGGATCATGTTGTCATTGATGCCAATGGTTTGATTACTTGGGATATTGTTGGATCATATGTCATTGATGTAAATGGTTTGGTTTGATTGATGTCATTGGTTGATGTCAAGTAATTGATTGATATGATTCCCTTAATGAGAATGGTTGGAGGACCCATGTCCAAGTGGAAACCAATCGATGCAAAGGTAAACAATTGGATGAACTCCAAAGTGGTCCCCTTATGGTGAAAGCCCTCATGGGAAGACGCTTTGCGGATTGAGTTATCCTAGAAGAATGGTTGGAGGACCCATGCTCTCATTATTGTCTTATCATGATTGATAAGGTGTACAAATGGATGAACTCCAAATTGGTCCCCTTATGGTGAAAGCCCTCATGGGAAGACGCTTTACGGATTGAGTTATCCTAGAAGAATGGTTGGAGGACCCATGCTTGTATGAGGAATAACGAGATGAAGATAAAGGAAATTGTTGGTGAAACTATCCTAGATGGATAGTGCTTGTCATTCCATTTCTGGTGGTATGTGGAATGTCACATAACTCCTCCTGGTTTGAGAGTTATGGCATTACGAAGATGAAGGACCCTCACATGAAGGCTTGAAGCCCCCAAAGTCAAAGAAGTCAAAGTGACCTAAAAGAAGAAATGATAAAATAAGGTGACAAAATCAAGAAGGAATATTT
>JASDQU010738276.1:14038-26955 GCA_032191745.1 Picea mariana
CCACCTCACATTTGGTTTCCTATTTTTTAGGGAAGGTGGAGGATCTCATGGATGGTTGAAATATTTCCTCCTTAAAATCCTTGAGAGATATTTCCTCCCCAAAATCCTTAAGAGATATTTTCTCCCTAAATATCTTAGAGATCCCTTTCTTAGTGGATCTGATGAGAGATCCTCTTCATGGTGGTTAAGCCTCCAAATATTATATAATGAGGGATTTCCATGGAGGAAGGGGAGATGGAAAGAATTGTGACATCTAACTTATGATCTCATGAGGAAGATGTCATTTGGAGCATCAACATTCTGTGTGTGGACTATTTAAGCAAAGGTTTGGACAAGGAGAGCTTGGTGAAGCTACTGCACTACATCTATGGTTGTAAATAACACTTTGTTCTCATCAATATAATCAATGCTTGGCCTATTTCTTTCAAACTTGTACTTGTTCCATATAAGTTTGTCTATAGTAGATGGATCTATGTTTTAGCTAATCTCGGTAGAGTAGGAAGTTGTTTGTACTTTTGTTTGTCTTGCAGGATCTACCAAGGAGCTCAAGATCGAAGCTCATCCTGGACCTTGCGGGGACAAACGACGTTCATAAGGTACATGCTTTCCTCCTTCTCTTTTGTTCATCAGCTTGATTATATCTAAAAGGAAGTCAGTGTCCATTTTAAGCACCTTCTGTCTTAGAGTTAAGAGTCTAGCTCTCAAGAGGAGGTCTACCTGTCCCCGAGGAGATTTTCCTACAACAATAGGTTGACACCTCGAGAAAATGAAGAGGTGAAGAATCAATTTCAGGAGTTGTTGGATAAAGGTTTAGTCAGGAAAATTCTAATCCCATGTGAAGTGCCAACTGTATTAAGTCCAAATAAGGATGGAGGATGGAGAATGTGTATAGATTCCCAATCCATCAACAAGATTACTATCAGATATAGATTCCCTTTACCTAGAATGGATGATTTGATGGATTGTTTGAGTGGGGCAAGCTATTTTTCAAAAATATACTTGAAAAGTGGATATCGTAAGATAAGAATGAGAGAGGGAGATGATGTTAGAACCCTATAATTTATAGGATCATCTAGTGACTGGAAAAATTTTCACGATTGATGTATGTTGTCTTGCAAATAATATTTCATTCCTGCAAATTATTTTCAAACAGAAAAGAAAAGAAAAGAAAAATAAAAAGAATAAAAGAGGGAATAAAAGAAAATGGATAAAAGCCCCATGCAATAACAATGACTAGATCCATACAGTTTAATCATGGTTAAGTCTCTTTGAATTTATGTTGATAGGTTTAGTGAATAAACCTGGCTAAACTATTTAATCTTAACCAGGTAGTTAGGTTAGCTAGTGAATAAATTTGATCAAACTGTCTAATATTGATCAAATAGCCCCAGGGTAGAGTAATTTCTTAGCCCAACAGTCTAATTTGTGCTAAATGTGTAGGTAGGTAGGTTAGGGCATAGGCTAGCTAGTTTTTCCTTCAATAAACATGCTTGATGTTCGAAGAAAATTCATGATGTTGATGTTGAGTTGTTTTTTCCTAACCCCATGGTGACAAAAATCAAAGGGAAGCAGCGAAAAACCCACAAAAATAGCAATATCCTAAGTTCACGCTGCACATTTTTGGTTTGCGCCTAGAGAATAAGGAACACACTAAGATCAATGGTTGATCTAGCGGTGCGTAGATCAATGGTGGCTAGTGAATTTTGTACCCCCCCAACCATTCTATCTTTAATGGTGGGGGGGGTTGTGATATCGAGAATAAAGAGCACGCTAAGATCAACGACTATCTAGTGGCACGTAGATCAACGATAGGCAGCAAATTTTGGACCCCCCCCGACCATTCTACCTTTAACGATGGGGGGGGGTCTGATATGGAGACTAAAGTGAGCACATAAATCGACGGTGGATCCAGCATCGCTTGGATCTATGGTCAACAGGATATCCCGGACCCCCCCGACCATTCTAACTTTAACGTTGGGGGGGTTCCTATATGGGTGGTTTTTCTCGGAGGGCCCCATCCTAACGTGTCACAAATCTATGGCATCAAACCACCCTCACTACAAAACACTCACTTCCATACCGACATTCCTATACCATCGCCGCCTCTTGATGTCACATCCCACTATCTCCCCTATAAGTCCTGTCTCATAACTCTATTAGCTTGTCCACTCCTTTAACCCATTACAGGTCTTGTCCCACTTGCTTATCTTCCAATCACTGCCCTCCATGTCATCCTAGTACACCCATCACCCATCCTCCACCTACCACCTCATGCCTCAAGTGATTAATTAGCCATTTATTATAGGCTAACATACTCGTTAGTCTGCTCACCTGTCCCCTGCACCCAACGAATACCCGTTTACTCAATTTTAACTGTGTTTCCACCATTCACGCACTGCTCATAATCTCTGTGCACCAGAAAGATCTTTTTCCTCACCTTTTCAACGAGTAACCTAGCCATAACCACTACCTACTAACACTTTTGTTTTAGTTTGCAGGTACCTGTTGAATCGATGGCGCCGAATTATAAAAGATCAGAAGTCAAGGAAAATCCTTTCCTCCCACCTCCTATCGATCTCGACTGGATTCCACTAGCTGATAAAGATTACTTGATCACAGAGACTAGGTGTGACTTCGACTTCATCGAATTGCAGATATGGTTTAAAGATACCTTCATGGATCAAAGTGATGAGATCGGGCTCTAGCAGTCCAATCTCCCTCTATATCTATTTCCCTAGATCCACCATTTTCTAGAGTTCTCCCTCAAATTCCAGGTTCATTACCTCCCTGATCAGAGAACCATAGTATGATCGTCTGGAGAAAATATTGTCTCCATCACACCCGAGGCCATTGATCAAATGATGTAGATACCTAGATTCGAATCCCATTCCCCCTCAGCATTGAAGTTCTAACAGAAATGTACCAGAACCTGTCTTTTCCCCAAAGAGCATAGAGTTTTGAGTTGTTCCTCCCATAGGATGCCCAATTTCCCAAGAAAAATACCCCTTACCATTCCTCCATGCTTTTGGAGAAGGGAAACAAATTATTTCATCATTATGTTGTCTACTCGTCTATTTCTTAGACGAATGGGTGGATGAACCTATCTTGGGTTTCCTATCCATTTTCTTTGCTGAAGAAAAGGCCATCATCCAGTTCAATTACAACACCTTTCTGGCCAAGAATATCCATGATCAACTTTTTAAATTTGCCATAGAGGGCATGTTCCGATATTCTTCGATACTGGCTTACATTTTCACCTTATTTCAAGAAGACAAACTCTCTTTCCCTATGCAGAAAATGGACCACGATGACAAATCACAGGCTGTAAGCTCTTGGACTTCACTACTCAGAAGAAACTACATAGAGTTTAATTTCAAACAGTTTATTGAGAATTTTTACCATCCATTGGTGAGCATGCTCAGTGGTAGACCAGAGCTGAGGATAAATGAGGAGGTCCAGAGAATATTACACCTCTCAGACCTCCCCAAGACTGGAGATTGGTACCTCTATCAAAATCACACAGAAATCAGAGTATATGGGTGTGAGTTAACTCCATACAAACTTCCCATGTACTTGGCTGTCAAGATATTTTCCCTAGATTTTATTATAAAAATGATCAATTCAGATGATATACATTTTGTGTCTCTGAAGAAGAAACAACAGATGAGAATCAAAGTGCAAATAGGACCTTTTATCTGCAACAATCGAGCTGTCGAGGAAGAGGCAGACAATTATTAAAGGAAATGAAATTTAGTACTAGTTTCACTTGGCACTATGATCTGTGTGGGATCATTGCAGAAATAAGATCAAAGCACAAAATTTCTCCATGTTCTCACACACTCAAACCAGAAATTGATAAATTTGTGAACTAGACAGAGTGGGAGGTGAACACACTCGAAGACACTGAACAACAGTCAGCTCTAACCATGATTTCAAAAACTACCACTCCACAGGTACCAGAGGAAAAAATACCAAGGAAATATGTTTCTACTTCACTCACTGAAGTGTCAGCAGAGGATTTCCAGGTATACACTAAAAGGCCTAAAACCACCCACACTACTCACAGGTCTGGAGAGGAAGAGACCCAGTCTACCAAGGTAGTCGAGGGAGAACGTGCACCACTTCTTTCAAGAATCCATCATATGATGTCTACTTCTTCCTCGAAGAAGTAGAATAATACTACTATGATCACCCAACCTCCACCGGGATCCGTAAAACTCAGCATTTTTGAAAATATGATTTGATTAAGAAGAAAAACCAGATGCTGACCAGCAGCACCTATGCTCAGTTCTGGAAGAAAACGTCCATATCACAACACAGATTTATATCAACTTTTGATAAAGAGAAGGGAAGAATGCACATGGCATTTATGCAAGAAGGGGTGCCTCAACCCAAAGAGATCACTGATTACAAAAGGTCAAATCTTGAAATTGATGCCAAACAAGTTCATCCAGCTGACCAGATGGATCTACACAAGCAGACTGGAGAAATGGTATTCTCCATATTGGCCCATGCTTCCTCTACTGCTGCGAAATTACAGGTCTCTCAGAACAACATTCAGACCCAATTAAAACTGGAGAAAATATCCTCTTTTGCAAAGGACAACAAGATTAAATCCTTAGAAGAATTGGTGCTCAAAATTGGGTATGACCCCTCAAATGTTAAAGTGACTAAGGATTTACTTAAGAAAAATAATGATGACATATCATCTCTGAGGAAACAACTGAAATTTCCAGCTACAGAAGACTCACAAGCCAAGGAGATAGCTGAGACAGAAGGGGAGAAGGAGGCATTGCTAAATCTTATCATGGAACAAAATGCACAAATAAAATAGATGGAAGAAGAGTTGGAACGACTAGTAAAGGAGAAAGAACAAGAAACACCTATGGAAGTCATCCCATTGAGTGTAGTTCCTCTCATAGGAGTTAGCATGAAAACTGTATCAACAACCATTACAACATAAATTCCATCAACCACCCCACTAACAGCTCTAGAAAAATCTGTAGAGCTAGAAACGTCAATGGAGGAGATGACCCTACAAGGAAAAAAAATCAATATACTGAAAACAAAGGTTGAGAATCTCCAGGAGCTTAATTCTTCCTACCAGAAAAGCTACAACATTGAGAAGAAAGCATCAGAAAAGCTCAAGAAGGAAATATAGCAGCTGCAAAAGAAAACATTGGCAGGAAAAACACTAGCTGAAGCCAAGGAGAACATTTGGATGGACATCTCTAAGTATGTAAATGAAATTTGGCCCATGGTTCAAATTATGTTTGAATAACAAGAATTAGTGTTGAGGAGCAGGCAGGGAATTGACAAGATAAAGGGAGACCTGAGGGAAATGCCCACAGAAGCAAATGAAAACATTAGATTTCTGAATTCAAAGACTAGGGAAGAGTTGGAAGACCTGAATATTTAAGATAGAATGAAAACCATCCTTGAAGTCAAGAGGGTTCTGACTAAAAGAGGAATGATGTTGCAGCTTGAGGAGTAAGTCCAGAATAGGGATGTCGGAGTTCAAAGGTTCTTCAGCAAGATTGATGCCTTGCAAAAGAAAGGTCTTCTTGGTTTACTGGTACTAAATGACAAACTGATGACCCTCTCTAACTACAAGAAGAAGATTTCCATGGTGGCCAAGGACAATTCCAAGTTTTCAAGAATATAGGGAAGCATAAATAGGAAAATCATTTCTAGAGACTTTGCAGCTAGACCTCAACATCCAACACAAGATCAAATATATTTTCATCATCAGGCCAAAATTTGCTAAATATACAGAAATGGATGAAATCTACCGAAGACTACTCAAAGTCACCATTCCCAGTCAGTAAAGATGGGAGGAGTTGTGCACTTTGATCGAATGAGGGATGAGGTGTACAGTCCAACTTAGCATGCAGAGCAGTCAAAGTCACGTGAATGACTGACCAATTACCTTCACCAAAATTAGCATGAAAGATTCGATAGATCATCATCATTTCCTACATTTTTGTATCTTGTTATCTAGTTAGTTAGATCTAGAATCTTCCACGTCTTGATCATTAATGACAGGGTCGTTTGTAATTTTGATTATAAATACTTCGAACTTGGAAGTATTGAGGGTTGATCTTTACGCCCAAGCAAGTTTTAAGCACTATAATTTTTATTAGAGATCTACCAGTAATAAAAGGGATGTTTCACAAGATTCTCGTGTGTTAGTTGTTGGTGAAGTTTTCTCCTCTTTGTTGAATGTTTATCTCTCTTAGTACTCATTTTGTGTTTCTAAATCTGATCATGTGAAAGTAGCGAAAGTTGCAGAATTTATCCTTGTATACTCTGCTTCCGACTTTGAATGATCTAAATTTTTTCTTTTGATGTTATAATTAATAAATTCTTAAATGCTTCTTGGTTATAATTGATTATCTCATCTTCTCTGGTTTCCATCATTTTTATGTTAAAGAATCCAATAGTTGCATTATCCTGCCCTGTGAGAATACCTTTCAAAATCTGTTAGTCAATATCAAATTTTATAAAAGCAAACCCCATAGCCCAATGGAGGCATAAACCCTTTTTCAGCCATTTTATAAAAACAAACAACTCAGTCCTATTTATTTTAACTAGCCTAATATCTGAATTTTGAAACAAAGTTAAATCTTACAGAGAGATCCCTCTCTGAAACTAGAAGGGCTAGATCCCAGTTTCGAAGTAGTTGGATAAAGTTACCTCTGGTAAATTTCTTCTTCCTTTCAACAACCTTTAGGAATTTACAGAGTGATAACATAATTGGTGACCATACTGGGGAATTGAACAAACTTTATATATCCTACGATTTCTTTTCCCTAGACAAAGAAAACTTTATTTCTGAATGAATTATAAAATATAAACTTATATAGAAATAATGTTCAGAGGTTGTTAAATTTTGTATATATTAGTTAAAAGTTTCCAAAAATCAAAACAAAAATCAAAACTTCTGGCTCCTAAAAGAGTTTTCACTAGATCTCATCCAGATCCAGAACCTGCAATAGCAATAGGCAATCCCAAAAAATTACTCAGAAAGAAAAACACTGTAGAGGGTTCTGGGAGTCACAATCCACTTCATAGGTCCCCTTTCCCAGATAATTTGGTTGCCCTTCAAGATCTCGAGTTTGACATATATTTTGAACAAAGCCTTTTTAGAAAAAAATCTGACAGCTTTGTAAGTGAAACAGTTTTAGATCAAACCATCCTTCAACCCAGGACCCCTGAAATGATTTCTCCCAGAGCTGAAGTTGATCAATGATTCCTCCAGGAATTTGACAAGATAGAAGATCTAGTCACGAATCTTGATCAAGGCTTAGACAAATCTCACTTTTAGTAGTCGGTCGAACTTTCTGCCTTGATTATTGTTGCAGCTTCTGTTAAACCTAAACTAGTTCATTCATCTCTTCCAAGCCCTTCATCTTCCACAACTTTTGTCACCTCCCCTTCAATCACATAGGTTGTTGTTCAGCCTCCTCCACTAATCATGGCAGCAAGATATGTTCCATTGGTGTTGGTTTCTCCTTTACATGCCATGTCTCAGGATTATCAAACCAGACTCCCTCATTATGATAGTATTGGTCCTATGAATGCACAACAACATGTTGAAAAATTGAACGATTATTTTGATTTGCAAGAATTAGATGTGCAAATGAGACTATTTGCACAGAGTCTGACTGGAGAAATAAGAACGTGGTTCAAAACCTTATGTGTTGCTTCCATAACTGAGATTGTTGCTTTTCATCAAAGTTTCCTTGACAGGTGGGAGGTCAAGAAGAATCCTCTTCAGATCTTGTCAGAATATGAGAATATCAGAAGGAACCAAGGAGAGACAGTGCAAGATTACTGTACCCATTTCAATAACCTATACAATGCAATTCTAGCCGATATCAAACCACCTCAAGGTATGGCATTGATAAAATTCCCTGATGGATTTGACACTGACATGTCGTATCAGCTAAGGGAAAGAAAATCAGATACTCTAGAAGACATGAAGAAAAGTGTCATTAGTGTGGAAGAAAATCTTTTGGCCAGAAGGGCCAGGCAAATAATAGAAAGGAGAGTCACCATCAAGGAAGAGCCTTCTACTTCCTCATCAGATGCTGAAATAGATTCTCTAGCCAGAGCTATGGAGAAAATGATGGAGAGACTCACTATAACTGACAGAAACCCACCTAGGGAGAACCAAGTTACTCCTCAAATCGAAACCCAAACTTCAGAAGAAATCTTCCCTAGATCAGGCAGAGAGATTTGACAGATCAAAGAGAACATAGGGGGCCTAATCAGCAGATCAGGCCACTCCTACTAGAGAATTACGCTAATGATGGCGAGGAGTTAATCGAGGATTTTTATGGCACTCATATAAATCTCATGGGAATTCAAGATGATGAATCCATTTTCCTTACCCAGGAAGATTACGAGATATTTCTCCTTTCACAAACAGAGGTCAATGAGAAAGCAGAGGAAACAGAACAGCAGGCCTTTGAGAATCCTATAATGGAGGTCCACAGGCAGTAAAAACTAAGGAGCAAGAGGGAAAATGACAACCATCCATAGAAGGCTGGTGAAACAAAGAGAATAGTTGAAACCAAGAAAACATCAGAAAACTCTCCCAAGAAAGTCCCTGAGAGAAATAATGTTCAATATCCTGCACAAAAAAATCCAGAAATTCTACAAAGAGAAAATCAGACTGAAGTTTCATCAACCAATCAACCAAGGGCACCTGTCCACAGAGCTCCAATAGATAAACCAGAAGTACAAACCCTAATCAAAGATTCCACTACTTTCAACCTTGAATGGGAACTAGCTAAATTGAATATTCCCATTCCCCTCTCCGAGATGATGAACAAGAACGCTTACAGGTCACAGGTGATTAAATCTTTAAGCATCGAACCTGAGATAGGTACTAAGGCTTTCAATGTTGGATCTGTAAATCACTCGGATATGATAAATCTTGCTGATGACCGACCAGACCTCATGTTTGGTCTTGAAGTTGATGGTGAAACTGATAATGGTGTCATGGCGCCTGTTTGCATCAGCCTAAATATCCACGACTTGATATTACACAATGCTATGTTGGATTTGGGTTCCTATCACAACTTGATGCCCAAATCCATGATGGAAAAGTTGGGACTCGAGGTCACCAGACCCTACAAATATTTTCATTCTTTCAACTCCAGCAAGGTCAAATGTATAGGCCTGATTAAAGACTTATGCATCACCCTAGCTCAAATCCCAGCAAAGAGTATGGTAATGGATATCGTAATTGCATATATTCCCCCAAAATATGGTATGTTACTGTCAAGATTAAGCTGAAAGGAACCCTGCAACTAGATATTTCCTGCACCACCATCCTGATATTCGGACAACAAAGGAGATTGTACAGAGAAACCATGATGAAGAAAATGGTCAGTAGTCAGGAAAAGCCACACAACTAGCCCCTATACTCTTCACACTCTGATATGGATTCTTTTATCCTTTGCAATGATGGTGATTTGGAAGAACAAATCGCTAAGCTGGAAGATGATACACATGATTCAAAAGAGAATAAAGCAATCATTGAGGCAAGAAATGCTAAAACTGTGGAATGTGAGGAACTGCCAGCAAATTTTTGGAGCATGGATTTCGATGGTGTAGTGAGAAAAGAGGGAGATAGAGATGGATTTTGGTTACATAATCACAGATCAAGGTATTCAGAGAGCCATTCCTACAAACTGAATTTCCATTTCACTAACAACATAGCTGAGTACGAAGCTTTGATGCTCAGCCTGAAAATACTAAAGAAAGTTGGTGCCAAACAGATAATGGTAAGGGGTGATTCTGAATTGATTATCAAGAAAATAAAAGGTGAGTATGCAGCTAAACACCCCAGAATTAGATCCTATAGGAATGTTGTTTTGGATGCCCTTCAATGCTTTACTAAAATTGACTTGCAGGTAATGCCTAGAGGACAAAACATACTTGCAGGTGGGCTGGCTACATCAACAGCTTCCTGTAAAATTCCTTTTCGGCCCACTCGCAAGTACACAGTGGAGGTGAAGTGCAGACCAGCCATTCCTGACAACATCAGATACTAGCAGGTATATTTTGAAATGACAATCAAATTGAAGACTTCTTACAGTGTAAGAATGATTTCGAATGTACAAACATAGATTTAGAAAATGATGATGAGATTCTAAATAAATATGTTTTTGAAAGTGGTAGTGTAAATAACATAGATTCCGAAGGTTTGAATGAAAATAAAGTAGAGGAAGATGAATTGAATGAAAATGAGATAGATTCTGATATTCTATAGCTGAAAAATAAGGTGTTACCTAGAGTTTTGGTTATGCTGGAAGACTTGTTCAATTTTAACGATGTAGACAAAAAAACAAAAATTGAAGCTAATGGTAAAGAGGTAGAAGAGTGCAACATAGGAACAGAAGAAAAACCCAAGATGATAAAACTTTCTCAATCTCTTCCCCCTGAGCAAAAATGCAAATACATTGAACTTTTTAAGGAATATGTGGATTTTTTTGCCTGGGGTTATGAGGACTTAAAATCCTATGACACAAGTATCATACAACATCAGATTCCCATAAAAGAAGAACACAAAACTTTCAGGAAGAAACTTAGGAGAATGAATCCCAAGTTGCTTCCCATGATATAGAAAGAAATCAAAAATATGTATGATGCAAAAATTATAGTCCCCTTGAGATTTTCCAAATGGGTGTCTAACCTAGTTCCCACCAGGAAGAAAACTAGTGAGATCAGACTTTGAATAGATTTCAGAAATCTAAACAATGTCTCCCTCAAAGACAATTACCCTTTGCCCAAAATGGATTACATTTTTCAAAAGGTAGTTGGGGTTAGTAGGATATCCTTACTAGATGGTTTCTCGGGCTACAACCAAGTCCTCGTCCATCTAGAAGATCAAGAGAAAACAACATTTACCACACCCTGGGGAACCTTCATGTACATGAAGATTCCTTTTGGCTTGATGAATGTTGGTGCCAGTTTTCAAAGGGAAATGGATATTGCTTTTGTGGACGAACTTGGAAGATTTATAGTCATATATCTAGATGATGTGACTTTATACTCCTAATCTAACAAAGAACACTTGTAGCATATTAGATGTGTGTTTGAGAAGTGCAGAAAATTCGAGATTTCGTTGAACCTAGAAAAGTCTCTTTTCAGTTTAGAAGAAGGAAAGTTGTTGGGACACATAATATATAAATATGGAATTAAAATAGATCCCAGAAGGATAGAATCCATCCAGAAGGTGGAACACCCTAGAAACATCAAAGAGCTACAATCATTCATCGGAAAAATAAATTTCCTTAGAAGGTTCATACCCAAATTGGCTAAAATTCTTAGGAACATCACTAATATGTTGAAAAAAGACACAAAAACCAATGGAACACTGAATCCAAATAGTCATTTGACCAGGTGAAACATGCACTCACCCAAGCCCTAGTTTTGATCAACCCAGATTACACCAAAGATTTTTATCTTTTCTCTTTTGCATCTGAACACACCATAGTAATAGTGTTATTGCAGAAAAATAGTGAAGGGTACGAACAACCCATAGCATTTTTCAGCAAAGCTTTAAGAGACATTGCATTGAATTACAACATAATCGAGAAACAAGATTTTTCCCTGGGAAAGGCCATCAAGGATTTCAGATTATATATTCTCCATTCTCACACAATTGAATGTGTTCCAAACACAATGGTAAAGGATATCCTGACTTAGGATAATCTAGATGGTAGGAGAGTAAAATGGATTGCGGTTATTCTGGAATATGACATTGAAATAAAACCTACTAAACTGATCAAAGGACAGGGTTTGGCCAAACTAATGGCTGAATCTAATTTTCATGCTCTAGATATTAATTTTTTGGCTACAGTTGACAAACAGGAAGAGCAGGCGACTCCAAATGTTAAGGAGGTATTCTTAAAATCTCCTTGGTACACAGACCTCATTTTTATACTTCATAACTTACAAGATACTTGTTATTGGACTAATCGGTAGGTGCAGACACTAACAGATCTCCCTAGATCCACCTGGATCTAGAACAAAAAAGGATAGGACATGACTCTTTTCCCTAAGCTATGACCATTGAATTAGCTAGTAAAGAGGAACAAGTGACATACCTTTGTATCACTTCCTAGGGTCTTTGTTGCTCTCGCTTCGCTCTAGTGCTCTCATGAGGTCAAGACCAAGAGAACACAAACCAACCAAAGTGAAGATAGCAAAATATATTCAATCGTCAACTTATGTGTATGATCAAGGAATTACACAAAAAGGTAAGAATGACTTTATGGGAAAAGGACATGTCGTTGTATCATATTAATCGAAAGTAGAAGATACAACCTAATCACCTTGATGTCGCAAGCTTCCTTTCGGTGACTCTTGGTTCCAACACACACACTTGCTCGATCCTCGCATGAAGAAGATCCAACTCCTCTTGATAGACTTGCTAGAGTCTCCAAGCTCCTGTTCAAGCTAGGTTCTTCACACAATTCCTTCACCAATTCTCCAATTAATCTTGCTTAACATTTTTCATGAGAATCCCATCAATATATAGGAGAGGATGAGATGGTTACTTGGATGAGAATGATCCCACCAAATCAGAGAAACCAGTAAAATGATAACCATTCGAATGCCAACCCATTCTCTAGAAGATTCCTTTCTAGAACCATCGAGACTTCATCTTTTTCCAAGCATGAGAACAAGATCACACCCTAGATATATATCACAGTGCGAGAATCTCACACCCTAGCTGAAGGTAGCCTGCAAGAATGGGTCATTCTCGCACCCTAGGCTATAAGAAACCTGTGAACTCTCTTCAAAAATATGTTTTCTAGGAAGAGATGAATGTCACTTTTCTCAAGAGAAATTTCTTATTAGGAGCCTGAGTACACCATCATCAATACACCATCAAG
>JASDQU010738276.1:27005-41599 GCA_032191745.1 Picea mariana
GAGGATGAGATGGTTACTTGGATGAGAATGATCCCACCAAATCAGGGAAACCAGTAAAATGATAACCATTCGAATGCCAACCCATTCTCTAGAAGATTCCTTTCTAGAACCATCGAGACTTCATCTTTTTCCAAGCATGAGAACAAGTTCACACCCTAGATATATATCACAGTGCGAGAAGCTCACACCCTAGCTGAAGGTAGCCTGCAAGAATGGGTCATTCTCGCACCCTAGGCTATAAGAAACCTGTGAACTCTCTTCAAAAATATGTTTTCTAGGAAGAGATGAATGTCACTTTTCTCAAGAGAAATTTCTTATTAGGAGCCTGAGTACACCATCATCAATACACCATCAAGATGACCAAAATCATGGGTAATAGAATGCCCCCCAAAGTATGAGGCCAGAATCAGTGACAGTCGAAATACTTTGTAGACTGTGTGTGTGTGTCAGAAACCAGGAGCGCACCTAATCGGAAACCTGTGAACAACCAAGCATCTACAGAATATCATACTAGCTCTGAGGTAGGCATTCCCATACTCAGATTACAGACAAATGACATTATAAGAATAAGTCATGGCCACCAATCATACACTGTGGATCCATGCCGTCAAAATATCACATAGCCACTAGGAATACAGTGTGGATCTATGCAAGAAAATTCAAATTGAGATGACATAGCCACAAGACATACAAAGTGGATCTATGTGTCGCAAATTATACATATTCCATCGCAACCTAGACAAAAGAGATGAGATCCAGGGTCTTCAATCCTGTCGCCCAAAAGTACGAATCTAACCATGTGATTACATGTGTTGAAGTCAAACATGGTAGAAACCACTTGATTACCGGTCATTGATGGAAATGTTTAACAAGTGCGAGGGAAATCACCATTAATGTCAATGAATCCCAAGGTACACTAGTACAATCCACCGAATGTGAATAAATGAGTTGAGGTCAAACATCCGACGAAATCTTTCGATCAGTGGTCAATGATGTAAACCCACTGTCGAAAGTGAGGAAACCCGCCATTGAGGCATGCAAGTTCCAAGGTACCAAAGAATTTCTAAGTCTTGTTTCCGGATAATGAGCTGGAGTCGACGGAACAAAACTCGTCACAGGAGGGCCTTGATGTATCCCCCATCAATGACATGAAATGAGTAACATATTTTGAAGGTGAAACAAAGTATGATGCAACTTGGACTGGACACAGGGAAGGCCGACACGGAGAGAAAAGGCAACTGCATATGGCCGACTCAATAAAGGTTTCAGATCAACTTCTCTTGAACATATGAATGACACGACCAATGATTTGGCAGCATTGACTCAGAGATGACGTAGGGTATGACCTTGTAGCAAATCGAATGAGAGACAAATGGATTTCCCAAACCGGCTTCAACTAATGAATAGGGGGGTGTCATGTTCAAAAGGGACACTTATTGCCAATTAATATGAATACGAGGACACATTCCTTTCCAAAATTTCCCCCCACCATTTCTGGCGAGTACCTCTTTATTTTTACGCAAGCTTGAGGAGGATAACATATGCTTGTTGATATAAGCTCATCCTTTGGATAAGTCCTTCAGAGTATGTTTAACGAACCCTAGGAAGGAGTGGTTCGGTCCCATTACGGGTCTGTCGATGTTTGTTTAACGAGTCCAAAGATAGAAAACTCGAAGGTTTTTCATGATTATAGAGTCTAGAAAAACACTTAAAAGAGAACTCTCTCAGTTCCTTTTTCGTAAAATAGTTTGGTGAGACCGAAAAAGAGATAAATTATCTCCCAACAGATGCTTTCTTCAAATACTTTAACGAGTGTGAAAATAATAAGGTCGCTCGGCAATATTTTCATGTTTAGAGAGTCTGAAAAGAGCTTAAAGAAGACTCCAAGGGGGTTCCTTTTTCATATAACCTTGTTGAGCCTGAAAAAGTGATAAAAGTGTGCTCAATCGCGTTCTCATGTATTTTCGAGCGTGAGAACAGACAAAGACCAAGCTCGAGGTTTTGTACAAAAACCATAAAAAACAATCAAAACATGCAATGAAGAAGAAAAAATAACCGCATCCTTGTGCATGAACATCGAGGTCGTTACGTCTGCAAAAGTTGCACTCATAAGGGTATTAAGCATTAGGTTTTAATGAATAAACAATTATAAAAATCCAATAACAAATGGTAAAAGTTCTTTTTACCATAATCATTTTAACTTTACCAATATTTGAGTCCAAAACCCCTCTTTTTCCCTTGAATTTTGGCGTTCGATTGCGGGAGTTACGAGCATCCATTCGATGAACTGTCTCCAGTAGTGAGGTAAGCTTCTTGTCCTCTATCTTTTCATGGTTTGATTTTTCATTTTCATTGGTGAAAATCATAGTTTTGAGTTTGTTTTGGGGGTTAAAGTTGCACTCAGCCATTCTCGCAGGCCAAGCACACGGGGCCTGCGAGAATGCCTCATTCTTGTAGGTGGCCCCATAGGCACCTGCGAGAACCTCACACTGTGCCTGAAGGGAAACCGCGAGAATCGTAAAGTGGAAAAATGTTTAAAGTTTTGCTCAATGAAAAAGATACCAAGTGTTGAATAGAGTTACTAATTTTCTTCTTATGCTTCTTATGCAAGTATTTGGCTATCACCATGGTTCTGGAATGGCGTGAGAGAGAGCATGAAGAAGATGCTTCCATAGTCAGGAATCATCTGGCCACCATTGCTGCTTTACAAGACTGTGGTCTCCTGAAATTATTTTGCATCTCGGGTATGAGGGCTCAAGTTAGGTTATTAGAGTACCTTGTGCATATGTGGGATCCTGACCAGTAAGTATTCCATGTAGGGGTCCTCACATTGTCCTTGGATATCGATGAAATTTACTTCTTGACAGGACTATCATGGCATGGGTACCATGTGAGCCTGACCGGTAGCAGAGGTCGTGGGTTGCCCATGAGTGAGTATTGCCACTTGCACTATGTTCCAGAGGCAAAGAGGAGCAAAGGGAAAGTAGCCATTTGGGGAGTGCGGTATTTGACCCTTCTCACTATTTTGTTTACCATTTCTCATATGTCTGGGAGTGATTCTCCTCACATGACTCTCCAGAGCTACTTTCAGTATGCCATAGAGTGTACCGAGCCTTGGGTTTTTAACTGGGCAGACGCAGTGCTTCGTAGCATGAAGAGGCAGTTGACCAAATGCAGGCGAGGTGACTTGAAGAAATTAGGGTACGGGTCTTTGTTGGTGTCCTTCTTTCTTGAGAGGGTTCCCTTGCTGAGGCTACAGTTTGAGTGGGGTTTACCAAATCCAACATATCCAAGAATGCTGAGGTGTTGTCAGCTCATGGCCCGGCACGTAGCTGGACCAATTATCAAATATAATGATGCCTTCTTCAACTGGTTGCGACCATAGATGTTGATGGTCGATGATTATGCCTATGCCGGGTTGGACTTTCGAGGAGATCCGGACTTGGTCCTTCCCAAGGGTGCTCAGTGGGGGGATCTTGGTAAGAAGTACACATTTTTTTCTTTTTAAATGTTTTTGTGAATTTTATCATATGCAAATGTTTTTATATGTTCGTCCAAGGTCTAAATACAAAATTCTTCTTTGATGACATAGACGTGGGGCTTTACCGACCTCCTGTTACTTCTCCTATTCAACGACGAGGAGAAGTGTCTCCAGTTCCATGATGGGACGCCAAAGATTATGAAGAGGTGGAACAAAACCTAGAGGGTTTGACAGCAAACATTCCAGACATGTCCCTTAGAGAGGTTCCATGATGTTATCAGCGTCATACAGTAGGAGTGTCGGAGTCCATTGGCCAACTGCTTCGTAGGGTTTCCCAGGAAGTTATGTGTTACCATGAACATCATCCATGAAGTCACTTTGTAGAAGCTATGAGCTTCAGATTTTGAAATTTTGGTCCTCACACAGAACTTTTTTTATTGTTATATATACATACAGCTTCCACCGGTTTATCTTGTGTTGTGTGAAAATTGATGTTATTGATTTATAAATGACCCAAATGTCTATCTAATACATAATTAGATAATGCATCAGTTAATGTATTTAGACGTCTAGGAATATGTTGATATTCAATATAATCAAAATGACGTTCCAAGAGGCGAATTTGCAAATACACCCGTAACAAAGTAGGACTTCGAATAGTATAGACATTACTTAATTGTAGTACTATGAGCTGCGAATTGATTCGCACAACCAAATGGCATATTCCAAGCGAGATAGCATCAATCAACAATTCGATAACGACACTATACTCTGTAATATTGTTGGTCGCACAGCCCAGACATGCACCTCGTAAGGAGACAAGTTCGTTTGTAGGGGCGTAAATTGCCCATGCAGCGGAAGCAATTTTCTGAGTACTACAGCTAGTGCCATCAGTGAAGCCAATGTAGGGTAGCAAAGACTCCGACATCTGGAAATCAAACACAACGTCACATAAGGGCAGAGACCAGATAACAACAAAAGCAAGCTACAGTAACACACAAGAAGTATGATACAATAAAAATACAGGTACTCATGCACAAGTGATCTTATGCATAGTACTTCTTCAAGTACAACCCATTTCTGGGTTCACTCAAAGGGATACCATCATAATATACTAACTCATAAGCCCCCTTTTCCAAAACTCGTTTAACGATATAAGGACCTCGCCACATGGCTTCGAATTTTCCAACTCCTAGCATATCTCAGTCTTGTTCATAGAGGAGAACGAGATCTCCTTCAGAGAAAATGCGAGGCTTGACATGTTTGTCATATTGGGCCTTGACACGTTTTTTCTGAGCTTCTATGACTAGGGTAGCATTGCGTCAAGTTTCGTCTAATCGCATAAGATACAATAGACGTTCTTCCTCAGCAGAAGTGTTTGGTAGGAGTTCAACAACTAGTTTTAAAGAGGGTATCTCGCATTTGATCGGGAGAATGGATTCCACACCATAGACTAACTAGAAAGGTGTAAACCCAGAGGCGGACTCGACGGATGTCTGGTAAGTCCACAATGCCGAAAACAACATTGTGTGCCAACTTGTTTTGTGAATCCCTATCATTCGTCGGAGCATAGTTATGAGAACTTTGTTAATTGCTTCGACTTGGCCGTTGGCTTGTGGGTAATAGGGCGTTGAGTTTTCATGGCGAAGACCCAACTTTTCAGTGAGTTCGGAAATCATGAAGTTTCTAAAGTGGCTATCGTGATCAGTGATGATAGCCTGAGGAACACCAAAATGAGATATGATGTGATTAAAAATGAATAATGCTACGGTGTTTCCAGTGTTTTCAAATGTCGGCATTGCCTTAGCCCATTTCATAAAGTAATCTATGGATACAATAATGTATCCATGCCCCCTGGACGAGTGGGGGTGACATGTCATGAAATCGATGCCCCATTTCGCAAAGGGACCAATGGAGACCATAGGGTGAAGAGGAGCGGGATGTGACCGTATCTTATGATTATAGGTCTAGCAAGCATGGAATTTTTGGACAACGATTATGCAGTCGTTAAATAAAGAAGGCCAAAAATACCCTTCTCGTAAGATCTTCTGGGCAGTAGCATACCCAGATATATGGCCACCACAGGCTCCAGAATGGCAGTCATTCAAGGCTTTCTTGGCTTCATCGAACGTTAGGCAGCGTCGAAAAAATGATTCAATCCTCCGACAATAAAGAGTATTCCCGAGGACAATGTATTGACAGGCTTGGTAGCATATTCAACGTTGGTTAGTACTAGACAAATTTGGCCGGAAAGTATGGGTTTGGAGATATATGATGATATCGTCATACCAAAGATCATCAAAGCTAATGAGGAAAAGGGATTCATCAGGTAATGAATCGGCTGCTACATTTTCCGTTTCAGAATAGGGAAAGTCGCATATCAACTCAGCAAACACTAAGGACTTCTTGGAATTGGCTCGTTCGAATTCCAAGTCAAACTCCTAGAGTATCATGATCCATTTGGAGTATTTTCCCCCTAGCAATTGACGTGTGAGAATGTGTTGCATAGGGTTGCAGTTAGAAATCACTGTAGTCTTGCGAGAGAGGATATAGTGTCGGAAGCGTTGGACAGCTTGGACGACTGCCAAGGCCAGTTTTTTGACATGTAAATACTTCGTTTCAGTAGGCATTAGACTTTGACTCAAGTAATAGATAACATGTTCATCGTTAGAATCATCCTCTTGGATGAGAACCATACCAATGGTGTAATCTGAGGCTGCAAGGTAGAGGAAATAATCGCGACTGTAATCAGGGGGGAAGAGAAGTGGAGCACGTGTTAGGGACAATTTCAAAGGTTTGAAGGCTTTGTTTGCGATAGTATCCCATACGAACTAAGACCCCTTTTTTAGGAGCCACGTAAATCCACAAGTTATCTCGACGTAGTTCAGGATGAAACGACGAAGAAAGTTTGCTTTCCCCTGCAAACTTTGTAATTGGTGAAGTGTAGAAGGAGGAGGGAGATTAAGGATCACCTCAACCTTTAAAGGATCTACCTTGATCCCTTGATGTGAAACAATAAATCCTAGAAGTCGGCAGGATTCCACGCAGAAAACACACTTGTGAGGATTTAAGCGTATGCGGTAAAACCGACAACAGACGAAAATGGCTCGAAGGTGGATTGGATGATCGACTCGACGCATAGAATGAGCGGGTAAATCATCCATATATGGTTGCACAATGTGCTTGATATCATGGAAGGCATAAGACATAGCGCATTGAAAAGTTGTGCCAACGTTCTTGAGACCGAAAGGGAGTTTTCGATAGGCAAAAGTTCCCCAAGGACAAATAAAAGTAGTCTTATGTTGATCCTCGGAAACAATATTGATTTGATTATATCCAGATAAACCATCCATCAGAGAGAATATTTCACTTCCGGCGCAATCGTCGACAATCTGATCGACGAAGGGGGTAGGAAAGTTCACTTTGGGACAAGCTTTTTTGATATCCCTATAATCAACGCATACACGGATTATGCCTTGTTTCTTGTCGATCGGGACAAGATTGGAAACCCATTCAGTGAGGGCCACCAGGTAAATAAAGTCGGCTTTGAAAAGTTTCTTGACTTCAAGCTTGATAGCAGCCGCTTTACGTGGGTGAACTGGACGAAGGCATTGCCGGATGGGTTTAACGTCGGGGTATGTCTTGATCTCATGTATCATGATGTCAGGGTCAATACCCAGGATTTCTTCGTAGCTCCAGGCGAAGACGTCACGAAACTCTTTGAAAAGGGACATGTAGGTGACGATTTCATCGGGGGAACATGAAGCTCCGATATGCACAATTTTGACTATTCCAGGTTTGATGGATATGTCGGGGGGAATAGTGGGTGAGATATTGCTTGAGTTCCCTTTGGAAAACACATCGTGTGTGGACTCAAAAACTGTTGAGATGATGACAACGGTCGACGGGGTCGAGATCCATTGGTAGTTCTCGATGGTATGTTTCTCCAGGAAGAGGATGGAACGATGATGTCCATCATCCCAAGGGGTGTCTTCCATGATAGACATGATCATCTCATCTGTGGGAAAAATGAAACGGAAAGGATCTGGAGATAACTCACCAAGAGAGGGGGTAGAAGAGGTTGTCGATTGAATGGCCTGATAGGCGGATTCGACCGGACTTAACGACATTTTGTCACAATAAAGAAGATGATCTCCAGGGTCAGGTACCATCCATGGGTCATGAGACGCAGGAGTTCCATGAATCGAGGTGGATATCATGTTGATTGAAGCAACGGACTAGCATGGAACATCAGGCGGTGGAATGGGGAAAGTACCCATTAACGAAGAGTCTTTGAGAAGGCCTACATCGACGTTCTCATAACCCGGTGGGGTTTTAGCGATGAACGATACGTTGCCAGTATGGGTATCTAAGTTAAAGAAGGCTAATTGGTCGACAGTGACTACCTTCCCTTGATGTGGGAAATGTACAACCTAAAAAAGAGTCGACACAACTGCGCACATGGAATCGATCTAGCTGCGGCCAAGCAAAAGATTGTAATCAAAAGGAGCGTCAAAGACTTCCACTTCGACTTAGACCGTTTTGCCTTCTAGCGTGATTCGTAATGAAGGGAGGACACCGTAGGGCTTAAAACTAGAGCCATTGAAGGATTTGAGAATGTTTTGGGATTCAGTCAAAGAGGGAGAGCCAATGGATTTCTAGCAAGTAAGAGACATGACACACGTCAAGGTGCCCTCATCGATAACGGTTCGACAAATGTTTTTGCCAGAGACAATCACTTGGATTTGGAACGCGAGTTGAGGGGGTAACCTTGGAATGTTATCTTCCAAGTCAAAAATTATTAAATTTGTGTCCATCGGGTCGATTCCACCAATAGCTTTCAACAGTGCCTTCTGTTGTGTGGGACAACTTTGAAGGACTTCGAGGGCTGACATCGCAGAAGGTGCTTGGGCTAGATCTTCAACAATGTTGTAGTTCTAGGCAGCAGGAGCATGAGGATTGAAAGCCTATTTCCAAATGATGCCCTTTGGGGGGGGGTCGAAGAACTGTGTCAAGGCTCGGTCGTTCGAGATGAAAAGGACCGTTGGTAGGTGGAGTTGCGGGAGAGGGTTGTACCGATGAAGGAGGTGGGTCATCAACCTTCTCTTTAGAGGGAGAATAATCTTTGGCTCGAGTGGTGAGTGCAATGTCGTTCTTCTTTGAATCGCTAGTACACATCAATACATAGGACGTAGTAGAAGGGGAGGGTTGGTCATGAATGACCAATTGGGCCTGTTGTTGAGACGGAAAGGGTTGGGACAAAACGGCTAGAGCAGGTGGTTTTGGGGCTCCTTGAAGGAACTTAGTGACCTCAACGCATCATGGAAAATCCTTCGTGTAGTGATCATCACCACAGATAAGACAAGGGTATCAAGGTTTGTGCTTATCCCGATCGTCAACAGGTGGAGTTTTGGTTCACTTTGCTTGAGAAGTATTTTGTACTCCTTATTATTACCCCTTCCCTTTTTGGATTTGTTTTTACCGACTGGGGTAGATTGAACCGCATTTACCTGAGAAGTCTTGCCGGTGGGAGGGGCAGGAGACAGAGCATTTTGAACATTAGAAGAAGTAGGTTTGGGGTTGGTGCTTGAGGCAGAATGTGGTTGGGCATGGAAAGTGCCAATCACACCGTCAGCTGCATGAGAAGCAATTTAAGTAGTTGAAGTGGAGGAAGTGGAAGGACGAGGTGCGTCAGGTAGTAAGACATAAAGGGTACCTGTTTGTGAGTAAACGAAGTCAAGGTATTGAGCATGACTTATGGCCTACTCTTTCATGACCACTCCACCCATGGCAATGTCACGACCGATGTCATTCACAAATGATTTTGTGAACCACTCGGCCAACAACTCATCGAGAAGTTCGAGTTTGATGAGACGTCGTCTCCATCGCCACTCATGATTGTGATCGGATATATGAGTGGCTTTGTTTTGTTTGAATGAACTCAAAATATCAGTCCCTGTTTCATAACGGATCGGTAACTAGTAGTGGGTGAGAAAGGCCATAGCTAGGGTGTTGAAGTCGGCAAAGAAACCTCGTGGTAATTATATATACCACTTCGCAGCATATCCCGTGAGGGTCCTTTGAAAAAGACGTAAATGAATAGAGTCATCCATCAATGAGTTGGATGAGCACCAGAGGTGAAAAGTCATGATGTGATTGTTTGGGTCCTCTCCCACTTTGCCATCAAATTTAGGGATGTCCGATGGTAGCTTGGCTGGTACAGCGGACCATTGAGGAGAGTGACGGATTGGATCATTTAAAATCCTTGACAAGTCCCAGAGATCCAAAGTGGCCAAGAAGGGTAAATGTTGATTCAAATGCGAGTACTGGTGGCTTTGGGGAGGAAGCCCCATTGGCAAACCAGTAGGACCATAAGCATTATGCATATAATTTGAAGACCCAGGCAGATTCGGTGGTGGTTGTAGAGGAAAGTAGCTCATGGGATTGTATCCTTGAACAGGGACGTGAGTTTGAGCATTTGAGCCCCAAATAGGATTGGACGTACCTGGATATGGTTGGCCTATACTAGGGGGTATAACAGATGCAACTGAAAGCTATTGCCCCCCAGTCGATTGAGGAGTATGTTGTATCACATGATTCCAATATTGGGCCAAGGATGGAGGTATGTTTTTTCCATAAGGTGGGGTCGGTGGGGGTTGTCCTCCAATTCGGGGTTGTGTTCCAATTGGGAGCAGTGTTCCAATTGGGGGTTGGGTTCCAATTGGGGGCAGTGTTCCAATTGGGGGTTGTGCTCCAATTGGGATTTACCCGCCAAGGGGGGGTTGAGTCAAACCTCCTTGGTGAAATTGTCCACCAACAGAAATCTGGTAATTTGGTGTGAATGACGGAATAGTGCCACTAGGATTAATGCTACCAGTGGAGGATGAGAAAGGTACTCCAAAAGGGGGTGGAGGAAGTGTCGGAATGAAACCAGGAAGAGATTTCCCAGAAGAAGAGGGACCACTAGGAGTGTTGGATGGGGTTTGCGTAGGAGTGGGAATAGAAGCATTCAATGCACGATACCCGGGTGGTAGTGTCGGGGTGACACTAGGCGAGAGCGGTGTGCTGATGGGGGCTTGACTAACCATGGTAATCCTGGTGTGAATACTCATAGTATCTGTGTAATGGACCATTTCTATAGGCATGGTCAAGATGTGGTCAGATTGTGGGGCATCCGTACCAGGAAAATAGTAGGCAGTAGTAAATGGGACTGTGTCTAGGTTAGAGGTTTCGGAGAGCACAGGCGAGACTGTGATTTCAACACCTACTCCTGCACCAAAAAGGTCCCATCTAAAAATGCTCATAGACCAAAAAGGATCTTGGCCCTCTATTCCTGGAAAGGGTCCAATCGGTGATCCAGAAGACACAACAACTAAGTCTCCAGAAGAATTCACTTGCATAATCTATCTCTCAGAATCAGTGTGAAGTCGAAAGTCCTCTCGAGTATTGGTAATTTGGAAATGTTCTAGAGAGTCAGTTTGTTCCACTTGTGGAGTGGTAACATCTTGGACTTCACTCTGTTGAGGAGAGCCCTCAGGTGAGCTTGTAGGCAGGGGTTGAGAACCTTCCAGATTATCTGGAGATAAACCCTGCATTCTACGTGAATGACATGGAGGATCTATTGTGAACGAGATACAAACTTACAAAGAAAATCTTATGGTCAACTTGGGTAAACAAACAACACGCGCTAGTAAACAAAATCTAGGAAAAAATACCAAGAAAACAAGACCTTCTAATTCCAAAGTCACTAGTTGGTGATGAAATCCAACATTGCAACAACGAGACGAGAAGGGGTTGGGCTAGGGTGGAAAAGTTACACTGATGAACTACTTAATGGACTTACACCCTGGTGCAAGCTCCCACACATAATCGTGGGTATACCCTCCAAGGATCCCAAGTGAGTTTGGCCAACGTCGATTCCAGGTACCATGAAGACTTGCCCCTTCACAGTCACCTTGTGTAAGACCCTAGAAATATAGGCTGCTAAGGTTACCACTGATATTAATAAAGCCTGGGGGGACAGTCAACAGTCTGATCCACATGCAAGGGCAGGGTATCTAGCCAACCAAAGTGAAGATAGAAAAATATATTCAATCGTCAACTTATGTGTATGATCAAGGAATCCCACAATAAAGTAAGAATGACTTTATGGGAAAAATACATGCCATTGTATCATATTAATCGAAAGTAGAAGATACATCCTGATTGTCTTGATGTCACAAGCTTCCTTTCGGTGACTCTTGGTTCCAACACACACACTCACTCAATCCTTGCATGAAGAAGATCCAACTCCTCTTGATAGACTTGCTAGAGTCTCCAAGCTCATGTTCAAGCTAGGTTCTTCACACAATTCCTTCACCAATTCTCCAATTAATCTTGCTTCACCTTTTCCATGAGAATCCCATCAATATATAGGAGAGGATGAGATGGTTACTTGGATGAGAATGCTCCCACCAAATCAGGGAAACCAGTAAAATGATAACCATTCAAATGCCAACCCATTCTCTAGAAGATTCCCTTCTAGAACCATCGAGACTTCATATTTTTCCAAGCATCGGAACAAGTTCGCACCCTAGATATATAGCACAGTGCGAGAAGTTCGCACCCTAGCTGAAGGTAGCCTGTGAGAATGGGTCATTCTAGCACCCTAGGCTATAAGAAACCTGCGAACTCTCTTCAAAAATATGTTTTCTGGGAAGAGATGAATGTCACTTTTCTCAGGAGAAAGTTCTTGTTAGGAGCCTAATTACACCATCATCAATACACCATCAAGATGACCAAAATCATGGGTAACAATACTCCTGGTTTGACCAAGACCAAAGCCAATTTTATCAAACTGAAAGCATTGAAATTTTGTATTCTAGAAGGTAATCTTTATTGGAAAGATCCTAGTGGCATTTTTCTTAATTTCCTGTTGAAAGATGAATATGACAAAGTTATGCAGGATTTCCATGCAAGAGACTGTGGTGGACATTTGAGTTGGAAGACCACAGCTAACAAGATTTTAAGAGCCGATTTTTACTAGCCTACATTGTTTGCTAATGTTCATCAAAAA
This sequence comes from Picea mariana, assembly GCA_032191745.1. Lineage (NCBI taxonomy): Eukaryota > Viridiplantae > Streptophyta > Pinopsida > Pinales > Pinaceae > Picea > Picea mariana. Next base: position 39,542 of record JASDQU010738276.1, read on the forward strand.
GTTACTTCTTGTCATAAATGCCAGGTTTTTGAAGGTAAAAGGAAGTCGTTGCCTCTCCCCATGAAACCCATCTCAGTTGAATCCCCTTTCCAACAATGGGGTTTGGACTTTATTGGAGAAATACATCCATCCTCCTCGAGCCAACACAAGTGGATCCTCACAACCATGGACTACTTTACCAAGTGGATCGAGGCTGTGCCATGCAGACAAGCTACTGACTCTGTTATCATAAAATGTCTAGAAACTAATATTTTGTCTCGTTTTGGATGCCCCAAAATAATTATAGCTGACAATGCAGCGGCCTTCAGATCCATAAGACTCATAGATTTTTGCAGCCAATACCACATTACTTTGGGACACTCAACAACATATTATCCTCAAGTAAATGAGCTAGCTGAGTCCTCAAACAAAATTCTGGTCAACATTCTCAGGAAAACACTGCAAGAAAATAAAAAATCATGTCATAATAAGTTTGTTTTCATGATTTCGGCTGACAGAATAAGCACCAAAAGATCAATTGGCATGTCTCCATACCAATTGGTGTATGGTACTGAAGTCATTTTCCCCCTTTCCTTAGGAGTCCCTGTCATGAAGCTATTGCAAGAAGCGCAGGTAGAGCCAAATGATTTCCAAAGGAGGATAGATTAAAAGATCCACTTAACACAATCCAAAGAGGAAGTCTACAATAAAACTCAGGTCGTCCAGGAGAACATCAAAAATATTTTTGACAGAAGGACTAAAGAAGATGATTTTGAGTTAGGCAACCTGGTTCTGAAATAGGATTCTAGAAATGAGGACAAGGTTAAGCATGGAAAATTCAATAGCTTATGGAAAGGCCCTTACAACATTCATGCATTCAGAGGAAATAATGCATTTTTGCTAAAAAAAATTGATGGATCAGACCTACCAGGTGGATCAGTTAATGGAAGGATGTTGAAGCATTATTTGCCTCCCTAATAAAGATCTCATGAATCCATATTCATTGTACATACCATTTCCCTTTTCATTCAGGTTTTGTGTAGGTGATATTGATCGGGTGGTTGAAGTCTGCAGAGAATACCCTAAGCCACTGACCTATGCCACCAAGTTCCCAAAATAAAAACAAAACAGATAGCAACAATAAAGAAATGGATGAAACCTTTACAGACATCAAAAAACAGGTTCTTGGCACTTCACAGGGAAAGTACCATCCCCAGGTGGAGCCGTTGTTATAACCCTATAATTTATAGGATCATCTGGTGACTGGAAAATTTTTCACTATTGATGTATGTTGTCTTGCAAATAATATTTCATTCCTGCAAATTATTTTCAAACAGAAAAGAAAAGAAAAGAAAGAAAAGAAACAAAGAAAAAAGAAAATAAAAGAAAAGAAAGAAAAAAGAAAAGAAAAGAAAGAAAAAGAAAAAGAATAAAAGAGGGCATAAAAGAAAATGGATAAAATCCCCATGCAATAACAATGACTTGAGCCATACAGTTTAATCATGGTTAAGTCTCTTTGAATTTATGTTGATAGGTTTAGTGAATAAGCCTGGCTAAACTGTTTAATCTTAACCAGGTAGTTAAGTTAGCTAGTGAATAAATTTGATAGAACTATCTAATCTTGATCAAATAGCCTCAGGGTAGAGTAATTTCATAGCCCAATAGTCTAATCTAGGCTAAATGTGTAGGTAGGTAGGTTAGGGCATAGGCTATCCAGTTTTTCCTTCAATAAACATGCTTTATGTTCGAAGAAAATTCATGATGTTGATGTTGAGTTGTTTTTTCCTAACCCCATGGTGACAAAAAGAAAAGTGAAGCAGCGAAAAACCCACAAAAAGAGCAATATCCTAAGTTTGCGCTGCACATTTTTGGTTCGTGCCAAGAGAATAAGGAACTCTCTAAGATCACTAGTTGATCTAGTGGCGCGTAGATCAATGGTGGATAGCGAATTCTGAACCCCCCAGACCATTCTACCTTTAACGGTGGGGTCGGGGGGGGGGTTCGATATGGAGAATAAAGAGTGCCCTAAGATCAACAACTGATCTAGTGGTGCATAGATCAACGGTGGAGAGAAAATTA